>CABFWO010000318.1:243721-297392 GCA_902155825.1 Timema genevievae
TTAGGTGAGGCACTTTGTCTTAGCTTTAGACTTAGTTTATTTTTCGTCGTATCTAAATTATGTTTGGCTCTTCATGTTCTAAATTTATATGTTTCGGCTTTATTTATTTAAACGTTACTCTGAATTAAATTCACTAGAGACTGCAGGATTTGCCTATCAGCCATTTTGGATTGTTTGATATTTAAACTCTGTTTCTTTTTGCTGGCCCGCCTTGTCCGCTTCACGGACGGGTTTGGGATTTATTACGCCGCCATCTTGGGGCGCTAGTTATCTTTCTTAAAGTTAAACTTATTGAAATGTTTGGTTTGCTGGTCAAAGTTTTAAGGGTTTTGTCTTTTGTTATTAATGAACTTGTTGTTCAACTCTGGGGCCGCGAGCCCGCGCACTTAGCGCTTCGGCCAAGTTTATAGTTAGATTGATCTAATTTAAATAGTGTCTGTTAAAACTGATTAGGTTTGTCTAAGTCATTCATAGCTTGTCTTATTTTCTCTTTTGCGCCTTGTAATGGTAGTTAGAAATTATTTAGCGTACTCATGCCGATTTTGTATCGACATCGATGAGTTGTGTACACCTTTACTATTGGTCTTTATTAAACTTTTCTTGTTAGGTTAGTCGCCTTCTGCGCTGGGTCAATTTTAGATGTATTCTTTTATTATTGTCTTACTGTTTTCTCTCAAAGACTTGGGGTCTTGCCCCATTATTTATTATTTCAATCAGTCCTTGTTGACTTTTCACTCGACTACTCTTTGTATGTCTCACTCTCATTTTTCTACGAGTTGTATGTTGTGAATAAAAAAAACTCTCTTGTAATCAACCTACCTTTTATTTATAGTGTTATGAACCTATCAAATCAAAGAGGGGGTTACACACATACTAGGCCATCCCCGTTCGGATAGGCTACTGTTTGCGTGTGTACACATACTAGGCCATTCCCGTTCGGATAGGCTACTGTTTGCGTGTGTACACATACTAGAACATCCCCGCTCGGATAGGCTACTGTTTGCTTGTGTACACATACTAGAACATCCCCGCTCGGATAGGCTACTGTTTGCGCGTATACACATACTAGGCTTATACTACTCTCACCTGATTGTAAGCCGTGATATTTTCTTGACCTATTTTGGATGATTTTTATACCCATACTTATTTAATAACAATTGAAAATTCCTTTTTTGTTCTAAATTTTATTGACTTTTTATAATTCAAGAACTATTTATTGCTAGGTACTATTTTCATTAAAGTTAGTTTTGATGTTTAGAAATGAATATGTGCTCTGTTAAAGAAGCTATATTATAGCTATAATATATTCTTTAAGACATTCATTGGTGGTACTCTCGGCACGTATGTGGACACTAAATATTCATAATCACCACAATTAATGTAGCCTGTGGCTGGGTTAGTTTAGTAACATGCCTCTAGTTTCATCTGTCCTATCACCACACACTATATGTAGCCTGTGGCTGGGTTAGTTTAGTAGCATGCCTCCAGTTTAATATGTCCTATCACCACACACTGCCTGTGGCTGGGTTAGTTTAGTAACATCCCTCCAGTTTCATATGTCCTATCACCACACACACACTGCCTGTGGCTAGGTTAGTTTACCTATCACCACACACACTATATCTAGCCTGTGGCTGGGTTAGTTTAGTAACATGCCTCCAGTTTCATATGTCCTATCACCACACACTGCCTGTGGCTGGGTTAGTTTAGTAACATGCCTCCAGTTTCATATGTTCTATCACCATTTTCACACCTTTATTTACTTCCGTTGTTTTTCTCTCATTCTGCTCCTCCCATTTCATCTCCCTACATTCTTCAGATCGATCATTGTCTTTGGGATCCTTTCCTCATTACATACCATCGTTATCTTTAACAGAGTGAAGACTGGGACCGATTTCTTGTCAGACCTGTAAAAATTTTAAATTAATAATGTTAACCAAAAGTTTTCCAATCTTAGTGTTCAGGATTATTTTAATGTTTCTTCTCTCTACTTGTGGACGTTTGTAATCTGGTGTTGATGACATTCAGGTACGTTTGCTTGTTTAGTTAATATGTCAGAAAGACATAAGACAGAAACTTGATCTGGAGCCCGTTTGTTCTCTGTATTCTAACTACACTGGTACATATAGGGGCACAGGATGATGAAGAGGAACTTTGAGTAATTTAATCTTAATCCTTCCATAGATAGTAAGTTAATATGACATTGGAGTTAGCATTTGGAAAAATACCTCCTAATTAATAGCTGATTACGACAGTCTAATCAACTGGCACCAAGTCCTACTTGTTGGTAGAACCTGCATTATAATTTTTATTAACATTATTATTATTATTATTACTATTATTATTGAATCCTCTTCACAAAATGATTTTTTTTTCCTACACAAAGTCTTACTATTTGTCAAACCATCCCTAATATAAACATTAATAGGTGAGATACGAGGAAGAAAGAATTTTGAGAAAATGTACCCAAATCTTCTATGAGGCAACGTGTAATTTTTTTTCAATTAACCTTAGCACACGCAGCTAGGATAGTAACCCAGACTTTCCCCTCCCCGGCCAACCAGATCAGACTGGGAGTATTTTGGTCGTTTGTACGAATATTTATGAGTCTGCTGCCCACTGAACATATAAATAGGTCGCAAGGGTACGGGTTTTATAGCAAAATGTACTCACACATCTGACACGTTCAATGATGCAGCGTCATACAAACATGATACATGTTCTTGTCTCCTTTCACTTTTCCAGGAAGAGAGAATGTGACTGGCTCCTAGTTTATTTTGTCGCACGATTGTAAAAACCTCTTCCAGTTAGGTACTTATATTCGTGGTTTATGGGAGGGAGTGGTTGTTCAAGAAAATAGGGAACCTTGACGCGATTCAAGGTGCTTTTGGCCGAATATTTACAATTTGTATACGGATTTGTCCTGCTATCAAATTCACTCAAATATGTTTGATAAATCTGGGTGTGTATTATTAACTATTATACAATAGCCCAAGTGTTTATTATTCGTGAGTTGACATTATCTCTGTATTTATCACTTATCTGATTGATAATGTAAATGAAAGTAAGATAATACATTATTTTATACGTTAAATCGTACTTATTCTTCATCGACGTTAGAGCAGGAGGGGTTTATTGTGGCCTACAGTGTACTTTGTTTGTAAAACAACTAGATTACGTTGTGGACTACACTTTTTAAGTTAGAGCTTTGATACCAATGTTCGAGCCTTACCACGGTATTGTAAGGGATATGTTTCTATAACAGTTTTACATAAATATAAATAGTTTACTTTTGATGGTGTTGGTTAATTAAACAGAGTAAATAATATCAGGATTGGGTGAATGGTCAAATGTCCAACCCCTTCGCTCGGTCAGTAGCGTAGTCTTCCTGTTGAGCTAAAGGTCCTGCGATTGATTCCCGTGATGGGCAAAAAAATTTAATTGGTAAAATTTAGGTTTCCCCATTTCACATTGATAAATTAACGGCTGGGTGCTGGATGTTGTGTCTGTTCTAGATTTAAGTTAGTTTACAAGTCTTGTTCTGTTATGATCAGTCAGTTGAGAAAGTACAATTATTTAGATACCACGAATAGTAAGAAATAATAGTTACTCCACGCATATTTTGTTTTGTTCCTTTATTTTGTATTCATTTGTTTACGTGCTATGCGCCTTCTCTCTCCTCCGCACTATCTGCACAGTTACACTGACGGAGTAGGAGCTAGGAATATATGGCTTATAGGAAGAGTATCCTCATCTATATGCTTGAGTGGTGATGAATCGTTCAGGTAAAATATCTTTGTTACACTTGGTCATGTTTCAAACCTCAAACCCTCCATCCCAGATGAACCAGAATAGAACATTGTTTTATTAATTTTATATTTTCTTCATCCATACCTCATTAATATAATTAACTGGGATAAAACCAGATGGTTAGTAAGACGTGCAGAATATAACATATTAGACTAGAATAATAATGGTAGAAATTAGGGGGGGAGTCTGCTTCATTTGCGTGTATGAGAGTGTGAAACTAAAATAATCACAACTTTCTGTACCCGACCGTGATTTGAGCCGTGACTCTCCCCATCAACTGCAAACCAAACAAGTTGACAAATTGATAGGTCATTTTTTACTAAAACAAATTGGTCCATTTATGATAATGATTATAGCAAGATTAGTAACCCTTAGTACTTACTTAAGCCATGGCTTTGGAAACTGGAAAGCCCATCGATGCATTTACAAAGGTACGCCAGCTATTCCTATAATGAGCTAGTTCTATCCAGTCCATCCCATAACACCTTATCAATCTTAGGTTAGTTCTATCCAGTCCATCCCATAACACCTTATCAATCTTAGGTTAGTTCTATCCAGTCCATCCCATAACACCTTATCAATCTTAGGTTAGTTCTATCCAGTCCATCCCATAACACCTTATCAATCTTAGGTTAGTTCTATCAAGTCCACCTCATTGCACCCTATCACTATTTTGAGTTAGTTCAATCAAGTACACCTCATTGCACCCTATCACTATTTTGAGTTAGTTCAATCAAGTCCACCTCATTGCACCCTATCACTATTTTGAGTTAGTTCAATCAAGTACACCTCATTACACCCTATCACTATTTTAAGTTAGTTCAATCAAGTACACCTCATTACACCCTATCACTATCTTACGTTAGTTCAATCAACTACACCTCATTACACCCTATCACTATCTTACGTTAGTTCAATCAAGTACACCTCATTACACCCTATCACTATTTTAAGTTAGTTCTATCAAGTCCATCTCATTACACCCTATCTATATCTTGAGATGGCTATATCCAGTCCACATCATTACACACTATTCCTATATTGAGAATGATCTGTCCAGTCCACTTCATCACGCCATACCTTTTTCAGGTCTATTTTATTGTTCCTTTGGAAAACAGTAATCAATATATTTGTACGCGTGATAAATTCTTAAGGTAAAAAACATATTAAGCTACAATAAAAGTTATAATGACTTAAATAATGATTTTTGTAAAATATGAGTGACATTATTATTGTTTTTAACTTTGATGAAATGAAGGTAAATGTAATTATTTTAGCACTCAGAAAATTAGCAGAACATGTTAATTTACTGTGTGAACAAAACATTCATGAGACATTTCGATCTAAAGAAAATATTATTTTCAAAAATAAACCGGTGAACGCTATAACAAATTTTTTTCCTAAACAATAATTAATACACTCTTATGGATGACGTATGTTCGTAGTTAGTTGAACAAATTATTATTATTTCTGTGTAGTTGAGTTGTTAATACTTTTTCCTTTCTAGAAGAAACCGTTTCACGCCTATTGTTGGAAAGTGCACTTCCTAAAGATATTATTTTAATGTAGAACTTAGCGATAAAGCTGCATTTACTTCCCAGGAATATTACTTGCGTCTTCATTGTATGGAAATATCTGTTGATTGATGACGCGTTCAGTAAAGATGAGGAAACTGACAGATCGAAGAAATTCTGTTCAACCGTTCACCCGGGACAGATTGATTTTTTATTCTATTTTACTAACATTAGAATATATTATACCGTAGAAGAATACTGAACGAAAGACGAAGCTATTCCGTCACTTTTATTTTTGACTCTTCTCTTGGAAAGGGGCTAAAAAGTTTTCTGAATGAATTTCATTTATTACTTTTTAGAGAGATTTTCTAAGAAAGAGTTGAAGTAGAAATTGAAATTTTAAGAATTGCCTTTTAAGGTGGAATGGAAGGCTATGTGAGAAAAAGACAGTGTTTTTGTAGTTTTTATGGCAAATTTTTTTTAGGACGAAATAAATAAAATAATGCTTTAGTACGAACATGGAGTTTAATTTTCTTCACATGGTGACCTCAAAATTTTTCACTATCTTTCAAGAGGGTCCTGAAATTTAATGACAACTTTTTCTCTTCGTTTAAAAAGTTTGTTAGAAAATAATTACACCATGCTCATGACAGACAATCAATAACTGTTGATATCACTATGTGAAGAAAATTAAACTCTAGGTTTTTTACTGAAGCAATATATTTTTATTTATTTTGTCATAAAAGAAGTTCTTCAATAAAAACTGAAAAAACACTAGACCTCGCGTACCATCCTTCCATTCCACCTTGAAAGGATAAGTTTATTTCTGATAGGTTAGCTCAGGGGTAGTAAGCGTATTGCATATTAACACTGAAAGGTTGGTCATACTTATAGACCTGGGATCCATCCTGAATGGTTTAACCTAATGTAACTATATTAATATGTTCACCCACACTCCAGAAATATTTAATTACAGTGAAATGTTTTCAACCTCCGGATCCGCAGGTCCCTCCTTGTGACTATGTAGTTGTATTGTTCAACCACAAGTAGGACCTACAGGTAGCTCTTCTTCTAGACCTAATGTTACTGAAGAAGATTCTTACTATTTGTTAAAGGGTTGGCACTACTTTCCGATAGGTAAGTAGGTATCTAGGCGCTAAGGCCACGAGTGAAGTGTTCTAACATTTATTTGTGCGGCACCACCCGCACCGCTTGTTTTCGTTCACTCACGTAGGACAGCGCCAAGTGAGTGGCATGGTTGAACAGAGTGGTGCTGGAGGGTGCGAAGTGAATGGTGCTGGAGGGTGCCAAGAGTGATGCTGGAGGATGCGAAGAGAATGGTGCTGGAGGGTGCGAAGAGTGATGCTGGAGGATGCGAAGAGAATGGTGCTGGAGGATGCGAAGAGAGTGGTGCTGGAGGATACGAAGAGAATGGTGCTGGAGGGTGCGAAGAGAGTGGTGCTGGAGGGTGCGAAGAGAGTGGTGCTGGAGGGTGCGAAGAGAGCGGTGCTGGAGGGTGAGAATAGAGTGGTGCTGGAGGGTGCGAAGAGAGTGGTGCTGGAGGGTGAGAATAGAGTGGTGCTGGAGGGTGAGAATAGAGTGGTGCTGGAGGGTGCGAAGAGAGTGGTGCTGGTGGGTGAGAAGAGAGTGGTGCTGGAGGGTGTGAAGTGAAGAGAGTAATCTGACGCGATAGTCTTGTGTGGACGAATAAAAGAAGCAAGTGACAAGAGTTCATATCAGTAGCCGTGATGTTGTCGTCAAGGAAGCGTGAGCTAGGTCAGTTGTATTTGTTTGATTTTTATAAGCACCATGTCTTACCACCTGTTTGGGTTGTAGGCACATGCACATTATCAATTACATTAAAGGTATGGCTACACAGAGCCGACCCGCACCACACCGCATTTTCTAACCATTTTTAAATTATTTATAGACTGAGTTCTATTATAAAATAAGTTTATATTTTTATTTTTACTTGCATAGGTATTCACCTATTTTCATAAAATTAAGTTGGCTATTAATTATGAAAAATAAAGTTAAGTTAGCTAATAATTAAGAAGAAGAACGTTTGTTGTTCAATAAGTTGTTGTATATAATATTGTTTATCTTGTACGTAATGTTGGAAAGAGTGACTACAACGTCACACGTGCAACGGTTGTGAAATAAATGCCTAGTTTTACAAGTGCTGACACAGTGACTGCCAATCATTGTGAATAATCACTGGTATAAATCACTGCTCTTTTAAAATCAAGGTCACTGTGATCACTGATGTCGTAAAATCCCTGTTCCGCCCATCCCTACAGTGCTTAGTGTCTAGCATGAAAGCAAAGTTCGAAAGCTCCCGAACATTTTATTTCCGGTGGTAGGTGGCTACACGGCCCGCACTGCACAACAAAAGTGCGGATAAATGCTCTCTCGTCGATTCGTCCGGGCCGGTGCGGTGTGGTGCGGCTCCTTAATGCGTATTTTAGAAGAAAAAAATTAATTACATCCAACCGGACTTGAACTTCATTCTTCCCGTCTTCAGCAGTCTAGTTTTTTTTGTGAGCATAGCGCCTAGGACCATGTGACCACTGAAGAGGGTCACTCAATTGTTAATAAACCAAAAAAGGTAAATGGAAGGATCTGAAGCAAGGACTGGCTTCTTGGAAAGGGAATCTAACTTTGAATTTACCATCTATATGAATAAAATAAATGGTACGGCGCACCGCACAGACTTTCTCTCTCTTTCTATAAACTCGTAAGATTTCTGAACGGAATAATGTACATTGTATCATCACCACTCCACATAAGAACACGCATAAAATAATATACAATGATATAGAATCAATGAGAAAAGAGGCGCATCTTTGTCCACCTAAGAGCATTTCAAACAGTTTAATGTCTTCCACAAGGGTCAACACTTCGTATTAAAATTTCGATTTCTGGTTAAAATTTTAACATTTTATAAGGTGTTGCAGATCTTCAAGTCATCGCATTGATATTTAATTATTCATTTATACATTTTGACCAATAAAAAATGTAAATATTGACTATTGAGTCTAAAATGGAGATAGATCATTGCTATGCAAACATTTCTCCTAAGAGATTTAAGGAAAAATAACATACTTTTTTAGATACTTATATTTAATTACTCTATGGCATTGGAGAATTATTGCGTTAAGACTTAAGTAGTATATGTTTACAACTAAAGCTCACAAAATTGTATTAATATATTTGCAAATATCTCAGAAACTGTTGCTTTTATAAAAATATATGTCAAATAAAAGTTTTTTATTTCTAATAGTCCTACAATTTTGCAATGATAAGTTGTTTAGTTTCTCAAATAGTTGTGGAGATACGGAAATTAACGCTTCTGTAAAGTACCCTAAAAATCATTTTCATAGGAAAATGAAAATAGCCAGTTTATTTATAATCTTAATCAACGCCTAGATACGAATTTTAATCAAAATCGTTTGAGCAGATTTTGAGAAAACCAAATTTTTCTCTTTTCGCCCTTCAGTAAACTACCCTTAATTTTAAGTTTTTATAGACACACAGACAGACGGCATTGCAAAGACTATTTTTTAGGGTTCGGGGGGTCATGAGACGTCGACATCCATCAACATTTCAGGTTAGTTTTTTTTACGGTCGCAATACTTAAGCTTTAATGTCCAAAAAGTTAAAAATATATATATAATTGCGTATAGATTGAAAATTATTGATTTTATAAAAATATGTTTCGAATAAAATATTTGTATTATAAATATATATACATATTTGTAATGCTAAGTAATTTCATATCTCAAATAGTTTCGGAGCTATTATAAAAAATGTTAATTTACGCATCAGACCGGAGCCCTTAAAGCCATTTTGCCGAAATATTGAGAGTAGCCATTTTGTTTGGAATATTTATTAATGTTCATAAATGAAATTTAATCAAAATCGTTAGAGCCGATTTTGAGAAAATCGACTTTTTCTCTTTTTTCCCTTCAGTAAACTACCCTTAATTTTAGGGGTAGATATCCAATTCCAAAAACCCCTCGGGGCAACCCTATGAAAACCCTAGATATCAAGTTTCAGCTCAATCGGTAAAATAGTTTAGGCTCTAGTTGGAGGTACAGACAGACAGACAGACAGACAGACAGAAATTCAAAAACCACTTTTTCGGATTCAGGAAGTCATGAAACGTCAAAATTCATCAAAATCTCGAGTTCGATTTTTTTGACGATCACCATACTTTCTCTACCTGTAAGATAGAGAGAAAGTAAAAATCATACTAACTTAATCATTAAGAAATTTAAAATGGAGTAATTATTCCAGTTCTTTCTTACACCTCCAATTTTAAGATTTATAAATCTGATAGGTTTAAAATTCACATTTTTCAATATATAAATAATGTAACCTATCAAAATTATTTTGAAAAGGAAGACAATTGTTTGGTTCAATATTTTCAGAGAGCTGAGACAACTATCTATCCAGAAGCAGGTAATGGTAGTTTGGTAGTAATTATCAGACTAAATGTAAATTAAGGCTTATTAGAGTTGGGCCTCGTATACCTGTTATGACCTGCGTTTAAAAGGGATATCGTTAATCCCACATTACAGTTGGGCTAATAGTTCCTTAACGTGAATTGTAAGCAAGGCGTACCGGTGTACTAAATAGGCCTCCGCTGTCGTGGCGCTCTATTTAGGATGGTTGTGAATGTTTTCTCAAGCTGAGTTAAAAACAGCAAGTGATGGATAGTAAGACACAATAAAATGATAAGCTAATCCAAACTAACCTAACCTAAACAAACTTAGCCTAATATTAGTTTAAGACGAAAAGATGGGTGGGACCTATAAAAAATATCTACCTGCATGTTTATTATATGTTATAATCCTCCTGTCCAGTGATCGTGACCCAATTAAGCTATGACGGTAATCCTCCTGGTCAGTGATCGTGACCCAACTAAGCTATGATGGTAATCCTCCTGGTCAATGATCGTGACCCAACTAAGCTATGATGGTAATCCTCCTGGTCAATGATCGCGACCCAACTAAGCTATGATGGTAATCCTCCTTGTCAGTGATCGTGACCCAACTAAGCTATGATAGTAATCCTCCTGGTCAGTGATCGTGACCCAACTAAGCTATGATAGTAATCCTCCTGGTCAGTGATCGTAACCCAACCAAGCTATGATGGTAATCCTCCTGGTCAGTGATCGTGACCCAACTAAGCTATGACGGTAATCATCCTGGTCAGTGATCGTGACCCAACTAAGCTATGAACTTTTGGGATCAAGGTTACTTGGTTCAACTTTTATGCACCGGTAATTTAACCCAACCAAAATGTACACAACAAACCCTCTTTGTGAGTTCTAGAACAAAACTGGTGAAGATAAACATTCCCTTTGTCTGAAAGCTGGGAGCAAGAATTGTTTAGTATCACTGAACGCGGTTCGCGCAAAGATATCAAAAGGTTTGATCGAGTCAATTGGAATTTGCAAACGCCTCTCACCGCATCGCTTAGCCTTTATGTAGGACACTTCCATGCCAACCGTCTATTTGATATTTTCACTTCACATCGCTTCAAACTTGCCGCCCGAGCCACTCGCCTTCGTTCACTCACGCTGAACACCGCCTAAATCATAGGTCCGTGAAATTGGCAGCACCACAAGCGGCACAAATTATAAGACCTATACCAATATTTAGTGCTGAATTTGTGCCAAAATAATATCTTACTTTCATAATTTGTGCCACCATAGTTTCCATGAAAACACCTTATAATGATAAGTTGTGTTAACATCACGTTGTACTGACCAGCCCTCTCTTCAGGGCTGACCCTAGTTTCTACGGATCTAGGTAAATTTTTCCAAAACAAATGATTTGAAAATCAATTTACCGAAATCAATTCACCGAATACAAAATAATCGAGAGTAGTTTTGTCAAAAATCAATTTTTCGAACCATCAATTCTCTAAACGATATGTTTGTCAAAACCACATTTTTCGAAAATTAATTGACCGAAAATCTATTTTCTGGAGTGAATTTACTGAAAATAAATTGTTCAACAGTCAAATAATTGAAAATGAATTTTTCTAGCAATCGATTTTTTGAAGAATCAATTTTGCGAAATGCAAATTTTTTTTTTTAAATCAATTTAACGAAATGTGAGTATTCCAGAAGATATTTTATCGAGGACTGGGAATCACCTACCCCTGCCCTCACCCCTCTATAGAGAGGATTAGCCCTAACCTAACCTAACCTAACCTAGCCTAATCTAACCTAACCTAACCTAAGCTAGAATTTAATTATACTTTGAACATATCGTTTGAAACATTTATTTTTGAAAACCTCCTTTTTGAAATATTTATTTTTAAAAACAGATTTGAGGTAAATTAATTTTCGAAAAAGAAGTTTTTGTAAAACTTCTCGTTCGAAGAATTTATAGATTGAAAAATTGGTTTTCGAAAAATTTATTTCTGAAATAATGATTTTGAAAAATTAATTTTCACCTAATTGATTTTCAAAAAATATGTTTTTGAAAAACTATTATCTCGAAAAATTGCTATGTTGAAAAATTGGTTTTCGAAAAACTATTATTTCGAAAAATTGCTATGTCGAAAAATTTGTTTTCGAAAAATTAAACTTCGAATAATTGAATTTCAAAAAACTGATTTCGAAAAACTGATTCGGTAAACTCGCCGGCTACCAGTTTCTCCCGCCTGTACACCCTGTGACGTCATAGTGGTATCCAACTGGGGTCCACGAGAATTATTCGAGGTTGCAACAAAGCTTTGACAATTATATGAGTGCCATATATTTATGACCATGGATGAAAATAAATAATCTGGCAGCTTTAATATAGCTGTTCAATATACTGATGAAATAATTTTTAAAATACACTCATCTTTGAATAGCTAATGTTGATTTTTATAAAGTTTTTAAACAATTTATGAAAAGGATCCCATTTTATAAAATAAAATGATATAAAATATATGTTTTAAAAGATGTATTTCTTTACTATCGGTACAAATTATGGTCCACTATATATACATTGCGAATGCGAATATATAGCACTGTCGTGTGCTGAGTTTGTGCCACAATTCTTAAATTATGATCTGCCATAGTTTTCGTTCAAAGCGCTGCTAAATTCTTACACTTATGAAAATATGTAGTGCTCAATTTGTGCCAAAAATAAATTACATTCCCATAATTTGTGCCGTAGGCCCTCAATAGTGTTCGTAAAAATATTCAAACACATTGGGCGGTGCTAACTTTGCATGGCACTATCACTAAATTAATGGCACATAATCCAAAATCTGTGACCCATTTCTTAGCTTTTTTTTACTAAATAATTATTAATTAAGTTTTTATTCATACACTTGTTTTCTTTATCTCACTGATAATATTCTTTCTTTAGCATATTTTAAAATAAGTAACATCATTAACAATTTTGTTTGTGTTGCATTATATTATTAGATTCATGCCATTCTAGAGCACCCTTTAAATATTAATAAAAGTGGCATGACTCCGTCTATTTTTCACAGTTGACATGACCCACCTGGAGTGCACCCGTAGAGTCGGATCGAGTAAGGACCAACCCACCTTAAAGCCTCTTTCCAACTCCGGTCCACCCCTAAAAATTACCTATTACTCATCATCGTAGAGGAATAATTAACTAAGTTGAATATTTGTTCTATGACAAAAACCTTTTCTTGTAAACTTCATTGATCCGTACGCGTTCTTTCTTAAATCACCAATCTCCTTTATATATATAGGCCTACCATACGTCCCGGTTTGACTGGACTCTCCCGGTTTAAAAGTCTACTCCCGGGGTATCGGCCGGTTTGTCATTTTGTCCCGGTCAGAAGAAAAATGTTAATAATATGAAAAATAAACAAAACAATATTGACTATAGAGAAATAAAAAGCAAGTGCAACTGATAATATTAACAAACTTAAGAAATTGATAAACAAATCAAGACAAATCATGAAGAATGGCGGGATAATAGATTCATACTACAAGAAGCAAAAAAAAAAATTAGTCAAAGGCACTAGAGGAGCCTTAAAGCGTTAATATTGATATAGTTATGAAATAATTTACAAAATTTTATAATCGATGTTTGTCCTATATTGATCTATGGTTTCGGTGGAGCAGAATCTTTTGTCTGGATAGAAAACGGTGAGATTATATGGTCCGAAATTGAAAACTCAGCAGAAAAAATATATGAAACACTTGTAAATGGTGCAATAAACTTAGATAGACTATTTGATAAAGTGGTAGTTGCCAAGGCATTTTGGTCTTCAAACTTTCAAAACTACGAACTTAAATTGTGAAGAAAAGTGGGTTCTACTATTAAATCACTACAAAGACCAGAACATTTTTGTAACCAACCTCGGCCGAGTTGTGGAGTCCATTTTCTGCCACCAGCCAGATGAAAGGGTGTTCTCACTGATGAACAATGTGTGGTCTCAATAAAGAGGAAGATTGGCAGAATAAACAAGTTAATGCCTAATGTACTGCAAAATAAACATTTAAACAAGTTGCAATGAGTTTTATGAAAAGATAATGACTAACAAAGCATTTCTATCAACGGTTCAGGCAAGTAACAAATACGATTGGTTTAGACCAGATAATAATTAGTGTTTTTAGTTGTAGACTTTAAGTTTGTTAAATCTCCTAGCCTATAGTAAATTATGCTCTATACCTTCATATTTTTATTCAAACTTTTCTCTGTAATACATCCAAGTATAGTTATATCAGTGAGTTTGGCTTCAGTTTTCATCTAAATGAATGATAAAAAATAGCTTTTAAATGGGAGTTGATTTTCCAAAATTTATATCACCAATTACATCATAAACATCCTTTGGATTGGTAATGGATAGGAGTGTGGGGAGGGGGGTGGAAGCTTTTAAAATTGTGTTAATGCTAATTTCCAATTTTACGCCAATGGGGTTTTGAATCATGATTCTCTTCCATTAAAACCCTAAAATTGTCCCAGTTTGAGAGAAAAATATTATGGTAAGCCTATTTATGCATCATCTTTGAGGAATAAGGACTTACTACTAATTAAATAATATACCATTTAAATATATAGGGTGGGCCTATAGTATGAATCCTAGGATGTATGAAAAGGAGGTGTAGCAAAAAAAAAACCTTCCCCTCCCTACATAACCCTTTCCCCCTACTCTTTCTGAAGGGTCTTACATGTGACAGCATGGCTGATGGTAGACTTCTTGAACCCATAGTGGTTATTCCCCTCTTCAAACTTCTAACTGAACTAATCTTTATTCTCTCCCCCACATCACAAATCATCCAGGATCCTTGAACCCAATAGTAATGAAACTTCCCTTTTCCTCCACAACCTCTCATCAGGGTATAAAAAATACCATCCCGATACTTTGACGTATTCTCTGATGGGTATGCCAACCTTCCTTTCTTCACCTACTTTTAAAAGTACATAAAGCTCAGATGTTTATGAGGAATTCTCAATCAGGGAGACTCTTGTCAACCTTTGAAAATACACTCACTCTCTATGAAAAGACACCACCTCTCACCAACCTTTACCCCCTTCTATAGATCTATATATTACTATAGTCATTCTACATTAATCAAAGTTAGAGGACATACGTATAAGATTTCATTGATTATACCACACATCGTATTTAAACAACATTAATTATTCCCAATCCCACATCTTACTTAGAAGTCATTTGATTATCATTGATTGATTACAGATAAACATCATGTATAGTACATATTTATAATTTATTATACTATAATTGATTGATTACCTCATCAAACGTTTTACGATTTATCTCAACAATATTATATATATTGAACTTTCTATCGCCAAGTGCAGGGTATTCACAGTTAACGGTTACCGATTCAAGCAATAACGTTCTAGGATTCGTCTTGACAGCCTTGAACCATTCCACTGAACAGTTTGTATTAAATCCCTTAGAGAAAATCTCCTGGTACGTACAAATAATCTTTAACGGTGCAGACGAAGTTGTTTTGGGATGTAGGTTGACCGAAATTTGAAGACTATCATCGTTAAAATGGTTGGATATTATTTTAATGGTTCCCTACATAATGTTTCAGGGTGTCGTAAAGTTATATTCATAGAGTAAGCAGCCAGCCCTTCACGATGATACAACTCTCCTTCTCATACACCATGCTCAGGTGTGTTTTTACCACAGACCACTGACACTGATCGTATCTTTAACTTGATCACTCCTGATTCTGCAATGTGTCGAACTTAGATATCTCTCTCATGACTTTTACACAGGAATACCATCATAGGTCTAGCGATAAAACTACCAGGGTCCACAGGGGCCAGGCCCCACCCAAGTTTTTCCAACTTATTTAATATAAAACTATTTTTTTACTTTCTTTTTATTCTATAAAATATTGAGGAAAAAACATAAATATGAAGTTAAGCACCATTTTCTACACGCAGTGAATTATTGGACTCGTTATACAGTTTTCCAGTCAAAAATATTCATTCCTTGCTCCGAACGTCACGCGAGGTCTGTAGCAGCGTTCTAGTGACTGAATATAGATGATGAGCAGGGCAAGCTCTGACAGGCCCTATCAGATAAGCCACACACAGTGTGAGATGTATATCTAGGTTAATCCTCCTACCATTCAGGTGCCAGCTTTGCACTAGCAAATAGGGCCAGCCTGAGCGGGCCTGCTATGCGATAAAGATGGTTGATAGTTTGTTTTTGCGTTTATGTGTTTGTGTTTTAGTATGTGATAAGACCTAAGAAGTAAGATGAGGCGTGAGAATTATTAATTAAAACCAATAAAGTAGATTCTTTATAAAAAAAATCCGTTTTATTCACCAAAACTGCAAGAAAATCTTGAAATTAAATGGGTAGGAGCACATCAACCTAATGACTTTACATTTATGGAGGTGGGAGGCAGGAAAAATATAACTTTTTTAATAATTGGTTTGTTAAACTATTTGTAGTTATCTGTGAATGAAAAAACAACCCAGATATTATTTTGTTTTTATGGTTTATTATTTTGTGGTTAGGAATAATTGTTGACAATGGTAGGCTATAAGAAAATTAAACATTTAAATCAAATAATTAAAAAACATAAGGAATTTTCATTTCATTTGGAAAATACATGTGAGTTAAAAATATATAGAACAGTAAATATTGCATCACAGATATATTCCACGGTCAAAACTTCAGTCCAAAAACACAATAAACAGGTGTCAAAAAATTTGCATATGGAAGCAATAGTGTGTGTGTGTGCTAACCGCCTTTTATTAAAATTCCCCTGTCTTAAATCATTAGGGTCTGTGTGGTTTTTAATACTTTCATGTCTTAATGCAATAGCTCAAACTGTATTAGCAAACCTCAAGTCGTTTACAAGTTGGTTTGACTCAAGTTTGTAATCTAACTTTACAACAACAACAAACTATTTTATTAAAAGTTTTATTCAAATCCTACATATAAACAGCTTTAATAAACTTTGTTAGTATTAATTCAAACAGTTAGTGAGTTGTTCTTTATCTCTTCAGGGTAGAACATTCTGGTGGGCCAAAATTAGTCATTACAACTTTTCGGTATACCTTCCTTTAATATTCTACAAATCATTGCCTTATACAAGAAAATCAGAGAAGGATGTATTGGTAGATGCTTTGAATATGATTGTAAGGTACTTAATCTTTATAATATAGGAGCAGAAATTCCTAAACACCATAAACCAAGAGGGTTTATTATGTTCCTGTCCAGCAGTAGGAGATCAAAAATGGGTGGAGGAAATTAGAAATTACATTCATTGTGTGTTGTAACTCCCCTATAAAATTTCATCATTCGATCCACAAATATCCATTCTATGCCTCTTTACTGGTTAACTTTCATTTACTGGGCATCTAGCTCTTAAAGACAAAGGCACAGGAAAAACTATTTTGTACAGGTTACAAAAAAATTAGTACAATCTACAAAATGATTTGATCAAATATACCATACTTTTTTTTTTTTTGCGTGGACAGAAATATACTGTCGAGTACATTTTTTTACACATTACAAGACTATTTTGTAATGTTTACAAAATATTATTTTGTTGTAACACACAATTTTTCTAGGCCTGGACAAATATGTATTTGAATTTGTATAAAGAGTTGTTTTGTTGAATTATTTATTTTTTTGGTTCTAGCAAAATATTTATTGCTATTAGGAAACGTTTGTTACTATTGTGTATTATTTGGTTTTGTAAGTATAGCAAATTTCTTACTGTGATCTTTCTGGTTTCGTTTACACGTGATTTGAAGTTAGAACCTTGGACATAATTATGAAATTAAAAAAATTTCCTAAATAATTTCTTGGTTTCCTCTCGAATAAACTAAGCTACATTTATTGTTCTACCCACCTTATTTCTGCCTAATTAGTGAAAATTGCAGATAAGATGAATTGGTCCCAAGACGTGAAGCAAGTAGTTCTTTTTTACTTCAAAGAGAATGAAAATTTAATAAAGAGAAATATGAGGAACGGTTGCCAATTAGTTTAATTTGAATTTGAATCATTATACAAATATATCAAATGTTCTATCGTATTTTTCTTATTTTTTACAAAGTACTAATTTTAAATAATTTAATATTTAGGGAAGATTTTTTGATACTGTTATCTATTCAGGAGTTTAAACTGGAGAATATCTTTAACTTGCGGATGATCACGTGATATCACCGATATTTGTGAGGAAAACACATCAATACATCGATGGTTAGTGTTCGAATGATTCTAAATCATGAGGTAATTCTAATAAGCCTGAAGGGTAATCAGATCACCCTATCGGCGAAATGTCGAACTCTAATCTGATTACAGGGACGAAACATGTCAAGTTAGTGATTGGTCTAATAGTGATGGGCAGTCGTCCTACCACAACTTCCCTTGAGGCGAGTTGAAATCAGATTATTATATCTAGTTCGTGTGGCCTTTGTGGGCTATATACATTGTTTAGAAATTTGCTCCATAAGAGTTCAAAAACACTGATTGGTTGCATATTACTTAATTCAAAGGAAATATTAATGTAAACAATATTTTTTTACTTAGAATAAAATTAAAATAAAATTAGATATTTCGTAATTTTACTAAGTAGATGAAAACAGATTTCCACCCCAAAACGTTTGGAACAAACACTTGATATTGTAACCTTAAGTTGGGGATGCAGGGAACTCTTGTTAGATGCAATGTTTTTGCAGTTTTTATAGCAAAACATTTTGTTGTTGTAAATAAATCAAATATTACTTCTATACAAATATATTCACAAGGTGACCTCAACAGTTGTTGAATATCTGTCAGGGCTCTCCTGGAATTTAATAAATTTTTTCCTTCATTCAAAAGTTTATCATCTAATGGCGCTATGATCATGACAGACAATCAACAACTGTTGATATCGCCATGTGAAGAAAATTAACCTCTATGTCGCTACTGAAGAAATATTTGATTTATTTTAGCAAAAAAAAAAAAGTTTTGCCATAAAAATTCTAAAAAACACTGACCTTTTCTCGCGTTTCCTACCTCCCCACCTTAATACTCACCACCCTTCACCCCAAATTATACCTCACTTTAATGGTTATAATATATTTATCCTATTATTTTATTTGGTATTCAATAAAAATTTCCGTCATGTTACACTTCAATATTTTGGTTGATTTAAATACTTTGATTCCTAAAACAAAGTTATTTTCCATTTAAAATATATCTTAGTGTTTACATTTTTAGTTAGTTCCTTTTATATACATATATTTCTTATTTACATTTATAACATTATTGAGCTTGTAACGTATTATTACAAAAAAAACATATATTAGAACTACTAGGTCAATTCTAAGGAAGCCGAAACGCTGGGTGTACGTACTAAACGTCAAGATCATCTAAACCAATTTGGAAGTTTCGGAGAGATCAGGACTTCCAGCCAAATATACTGGAGGTGGCTTTCCCTGAATACTTTCACACTCTACCTTCACGTAAATGCGGGTACATTTACTCTTAGTGTTTTTTTGCTCCTCACTACATCATCAGCATGACTAAAAAATGTATTCGCTGGACAAGTAGTAAGACGCGTAGGAAAAAAAGATAAAATCAATTTAAACAAATTTATGAATATAGGATTCATTTTGTGGACTCACTTTTGAATATATAATCTCCAGTAATAAGATATGATACTTCGGTGATTGAATGGTTTAAGGCATCCCTTTCGTAATAGAATGAAATGACTAGGAGATTGGGGTTAGAATCCCATTCGGGTGTACTGAAGGTTGTTTTTGTTAAATGATTTTTCACTTTCCATCCCCTGAAATATGGATACACATCCTTAAAATTCAATCATCCTCATTCGTAACTCATTAACGTAGTCAGTACATATGTGTACAGCCCGAACTGGTAGTAAGATGAGGATTATGATGAACGTTCGGTTCACACACAAAATGATAAATATGTATCAGCAGTTAAACTAACTAAACTTAATTCAGTTACACATATAGCCTAGTAATTCTTTTTAAACAGTGTCTGTTTTCATTATCACTCACTATGTACAGTTTTTATCTAACAAATATTTTGTTTTGATAAAATAACACAATTAGAAGCACAGCCAACTATTTTAAGATAATTGTCATCATGAGTCTGAAAACTATCTGGAGAATATTTTAGTAATTTTTTTTCGCCACGTATTAATTTCCTTCCATTTAATTGTGCTGTAGGGTTAAGGATGAGCAGGGAATAATTTAGAGGAAATATATCCATGATTTGATTAAAGGAGTTTAGGGAAACTATTTATAAAAAGGCTTCTCAATACATAAAGTTGGGATTTGAACTCTGACCACCTTGTCACTATCAGTCCAGTCTATTGTTAGTGTGAAGCTTTTGACCTGATTAGACGATCCTGACGTTAAGTCTGCTTGTCCACTAATGCAGGTTATTGAATATTGATTTTACATAAGAGACATAGCAAATTAATATCTAAGTTTTTCTGTAGAATAGAGATAAACTGTAATTTACATTACCCAAAGTTCGAAGCTAGGTGGTTAGGAAGATCGATTGAAATTAGAGTTCGATCCCAAGGTAGGTGTGAAAATATATAATTATTTAACTTATTTATGAATTTACCGTTTCAATATATGTTGTGCAGATGATAAGAATATTAAAGGTTAAGTTATAAATATGTTGTCCTTAATAAAATCTTGAATAATTTCACCCCACATTCTATTTCCTCTCTACGCTCACTTAGATACAACCTCTCAATAAAAATATTATTATTATTAGCACCGCGTCTTACTACCCGTTCGGGTTATACGCACTTACGCTAATGTTAAATGGTAGGGTGATTGTGAGATGAAATGAAGGACCTACAGTTTAACGTGGAATCCGAACCACGGTGGAGGCCTGGCATTCCTCACATTCACAAGTTGTGATTAATACACGTCTTGTCAGAGGTGAAGGAAGGATTTGGCAATCAGATAAATCTGTGCCGGGCCCGAGGATTGAACCCCGGACCCTCAGCACAGAAGTCTGACACCTTGCCCCTAGACCACCAGGTCACCTCTCAATTAAAATAACTTTAATACTCACTTTATTCTATTTCAAAATATTTAAGTTTCTATTAATGGTTATATGTTCACTAATGTTTATTAATGGTTATATGTTTATTTAAACCTAACTACCAAGAGTTAAAGTAATTAGTTTCAGATTATTTTGTAGATATGCTCTTCAACACTTACACTTATTAGTAGAAAAAAGGTCGTGTTAAGTAATCATATCTAAAATGTTACGGAACTCCGCACGGACTTTCTCGCTCCCTTGTTTAAAAATGGAGATATTAATGCAAAACTCGTAATATGTGAAACGAAATAATATACACTAGCAAACCCGACCACAAATTACGCTAGGATTACGTAAAACAGTTTTTGACTCCAGGTTTTATATTTTATAATTTTATTTTTAAAGAAATAAAATTCTCATTTGTAGGATATATTTGGACCAATAAAAAAGATTGATATTGGGTATTCAAAGGTCAAAACTTCGTATTAAAATATCGACTACCAAATAAAGTTTTTGACATTTTATTAAGGGTTGTACATCTAATGGTTATTGCATTGCTATTAAATTCCTCATTTATAAGTTTTGACCAATAAAATATCTAATATAAAAATTGACTCTAAAATTATAATAGATAGATTATCGCTTTATAAATATTTCCCCTAAGAGGTTAAAGAAAAAAGAACATCAAACTTTGAGAGACTTACTCATTTGCTTTATCAATGGCATTAGAGAATTATTGCGTTAAACCTAGGTAGTATCTCTGTAAAACTAAAGCTCACAAAATTGTATTGATTGGCAATATCTCAGAAACAATTGGTTCTATAAAAATATATTTGAAATAAAGTTGTTATTTTTTAATAGTACTACAATTTTACAATGATAAGTTATTTAATATCTAGAATAGTTGTGAAGATATGGAAATATCCGCTTCTGTAAAGTACCCTAAAAGTCATTTTCATGGTAAAATGAAAATAGCCATTTTATTTATAATCTTAATCAACGCCTAGATACAAATTCTAATCAACATCTTTACCACCGAATTTGAGAAAATATATTTTTTCTCTTTTCACCATTTAGTGGTAAACTGCTCTTAATTTTAGGGTTAGACAGACACACAGACAGACGGCGTTGCAAAAAACCCTTTTTAGGGTTCGGGGGGTGGGGGTGGGTCATGAAACGTCGACGTCCATCAACATCTCTGGTTAGAATTTATTTTGACGGACGTAATACTTTACCTTAAGTGTTAGAAAAGTTAAATATGTATGTATGTATATATATATATATATATTTGCATATTTGCGTATAGCGTGAAAAGTATTGTTTATATAAAAATATATTTCAAGTAAAAGATGTTTATTATAAATAGATCTACATGTATGCCATGATAAGTAATTTCATATCTCAAAGACTTACGGTGATATAATTAAAAATTAGAACCCACGCATCAGACCGGAGCCCTTGAAACATTTTGACGAATAATTGAGGGTAGCCATTTGGTTTGTAATATTGATCAAAGCTTAGAAATTAAATTTAATCATAATCATTAAAGCTGCTTTTGATCAAATCAATTTTTTTTCTCTCTCCATAACTAAGGAAACTACCCTTAATTTTAGGGTTGGATATCTAATTCCAAAATCCCCTCGGGACAACCCTATGAAAACTCTAGATACCAAGTTTTAGCCTGATCGGTAGAATAGTTTAGGCTCTAGTCTGAGATATAGACAGACAGACGCAAATTCAAAAACAACTTTTTTTTTATTCGGGGGTCATGAAACGATGACATTCATCAAAATTTTGAGTTAATTTTTTAGGCAATTCTTTTCTAGGATTGCAAATACAAGTAAAGATTTAATTTGTCAAATAAAAATTAAAAAAGAAAATAATTTAATTGCATTTAATTAATAATAGACCTAATAATTGTTAGATTATTAATTTTTATATTTTAAAACTTAGCTTTTGATAAACAATTGTTCAGATTTTTCATTTTAAGGTTAATACCATCTTTATTTTTTATGTAACTTGTTTCTACCAAGGAAAGAAAATAGAGCAAAATATGAATAGGCCTATATTTTAATAGATAATCTTTTATGCCACCATTTTTATTCAACATTATTTAATTCATTACAATTACCGTACTAAACTTGCTGGGATCCTGAGGACCACTTGATAGGCCAATACGGGCCCCAATTAGAGTCAAATTACCTTAAACGATGTAACCAGAGGCGTTCATTGCTGGTACCAACTGTCAAGTGTAAGCAGAGGGGTGGTAATAAAGCCGTGCCTTAGACCATGTGACCAGGAGCGTTCACTGCTGGTAACAACTGTCAAGTGTAAGCAGAAGGGTGGTACCAAAGCCGTGTCTTAGACCATGTGACCAGAGGCGTTCACTGCTGGTAACAACTGTCAAGTGTAAGCAGAAGGGTGGTACTAAAGCCGTGCCTTAGACCATGTGACCAGAGGCGTTCACTGCTGGTACCAACTGTCAAGTGTAAGCAGAGGGGTGGTACTAAAGCCGTGCCTTAGACCATGTGACCAGAGGCGTTCACTGCTGGTAACAACTGTACAAGTGTAAGCGGAGGGGTGGTAATAAAGCCGTGCCTTAAACGATGTGACCAGAGGCGTTCACTGCTGGTAATAACTGTCAAGTGTAAGCAGAGGGGTGGTAATAAAGCCGTGCCTTAGACCATGTGACCAGGAGCGTTCACTGCTGGGAGCTACTGTCAAGTGTAAGCAGAGGGGTGGTAATAAAGCCGTGCCTTAGACCATGTGACCAGGAGCGTTCGCTGCTCGTAACAACTGTCAAGTGTAAACAGAGGGGTGGTAATAAAGCCGTGCCTTAGACAATGTGACCAGAAGCGTTCACTGCTGGTACAACTGTCAAGTGTAAGCAGAGGGGTGGTAATAAAGCCGTACCTTAGACCATGTTACCAGAGGCGTTCACAGCTGGTAATAGCTGTCAAGTGTAAGCAGAGGGGTGGTAATAAAGCCGTGCCTTAGACCATGTGACCAGAGGCGTTTACTGCAGGTAACAACTGTAAAGTGTAAGCAGAGGGGTGGTACTAAAGCCGTGCCTTAGACCATGTGACCAGGAGCGTTCACTGCTGGTAACAACTGTCAAGTGTAAGCAGAGGGGTGGTAATAAAGCCGTACCTTAGACCATGTGACCAGAGGCGTTCACTGCTGCTAATAACTGTCAAGTGTAAGCAGAGGGGTAGTACTAAAGCCGTACCTTAGACCATGTGACCAGAGGCGTTCACTGCTGGTAATAACTGTCAAGTGTAAGCAGAGGGGTGGTAATAAAGCCGTACCTTAGACCATGTGACCAGAGGCGTTCACATCTGGTAACAGCTGTCAAGTGTAAGCAGAGGGGTGGTAATAAAGCCGTGCCTTAGACGATGTGACCAGAGGCATTCACTGCTGGTAATAACTGTCAAGTGTAAGCAGAGGGGTGGTAATAAAGCCGTGCCTTAGACGATGTGACCAGAGGCATTCACTGCTGGTAACAACTGTCAAGTGTAAGCAGAAGGGTGGTACTAAAGCCATGGTGTTACTTGTGTGGTTTATATCAGCAACAGCTACAACATCAACATCTCTCAGCAGTTGTAGACATTGTGCGGCAATGCTGACAAGTCCTCCCTCCTTTGTTTGGAATCTGTTCTCGGGTAATTAACAAGCTAGCATGTTTCTAAAACATACAACGAAGAAAGCTTTGTTCTCAATTATTGTGAGTGAACCTTTATTATAGCTTTATTAAACTGAATAATATAAAAAACACTCTCTTGTAATTGACAAAGTCGATCACTTGGAAGCTGTCCAATGTCAAACGTCCAGGAAAAGTGAAAAGCCTGAAGTGCTATTTCATTCACTGACCTGTGGAGAGCCTGAAGTGTGATGTTGGCCATTGATCATAGAGGATCGTGAAAATGGCAAAAGGAGAACCCTCATTGATTTGAATCAAATAACTTACGATTAAATATTCAAATGGGGTAAGAAGTTTCCCAATTAAATGGGATATAAAATAGAAGAACACAAAATTCCAACCAAACTAACGTAACCTCATCCTCTCATGTGATTCTCAAATGTAAAAAATCAAATGAAAATAGAACCAAATGGCGTGGAAATAAAATGAGGCATAACATCAAATGGAGGCTAGATGGCGTACAAATAAAATGAGGCAGATATCAAATGGGCAGGATTTCAATATTTTGTTTATTTTATCCCCAAGGGAAAACGATTGCAACATTATGATGACGACATATAAGGTCAATGACCTAAGGCAAGGAGGGCAGAGGGAAGAGAAAACTATATTTAACATTCTGGTGCCCTGAAAAAAGGTCACAAGGTTAAAGGTCAAGTAGCTGGTGTACCATTCTTTGCACTTTATTATTTTTAGTATATAGAATTAACCACTGGGAATAGTAAATAAATCATAAATTATGTTTATATATTAATATTCATTGGCTTAAATTGTGATATAAAACACGAAAATAGGCTGACTATGTCAAAATAAAGATATATTCTGAACATATATTTACCGTTTACCGTTTTCACCCTGTCAAACAAGTTTACTATCTTCAACTAGTTTACCAATTTGGCACTTCTTAAAACTTTCTTACCTTTTTAGCCTCATTCCCCTAAAGTAGTAAACTATTTGCCCTTTTTTCCCTTATTGCCCTATTAAAACTTTTTACTACGTTTACCTTTTACTACCCTGTCCACCCTCATTACATTTTAATTCCATCAATCTTTTGAACCTTTCTAGCCTTTTTGGCACTTTTGCGGCTTGTTAATATTATACAATTATTTTCCCCCCTTTTAGCTTATATAAGCCTACCCTTTTTATGTTTAATAGACTTTGTGCACTTTTTACCATTGTACCCTTTTTGCTATTTTTTTTATCATTTTTTGATCAGTTGTGTCTTTTTTGCCCTATTTGATATTTTGGTCTTATTTGTATATTTTAAATTTGTTTGCTCTTTTTGTCTCATTGCCCTTTTTTGATTAGTTTTATTTTTCATTATTTTTACCATTGTTGGCCTTTTTGCCCTTTTTTACACCTTTTTACATTATTACCTGGCTTAGCTTCGGAGAAATACTTTAGGGTAGAAATAATAAAAGTAATTTAATTTAATTTTAGCACCGCGTCTTACTACCCGTTCGGGTTATACGCTTAAGTACTAATTACACTAATGGATTAGGAATTGGGAAGGTTGAACTTAGAGGAAGTGAACCCGCATTTGCGTGGAGGGAGAGTGGAAAGCCATTTAGGAAAAACCACCCCCAGTTCACCCTACCGAGATTCCAACCTCGATCTCCCCGTCCTCGGCGGTCGAGCTCAACACGACTGGCGCATTAGCTAACTACGCCACCGAGGCGGGTAATAAAAAGTAAATATAATCAAATTTAATAAATTGTTCAGTGGGTCAAAATGGTAAAAAAAAGGTAGAAAGGGTAAAGGTTAAAAAGGGTAAAAATAGGTAGAATAGGTAGATAAAAATTTAAAAATTCTTATTTCAAGGCGTACATGTTTGTGCACAGGGGCTACTAATATTTAAATTTCTCACCTCTACGTCTTGTAGATATTACACAACGTTCATACTAGTCAGACAGACAGATACACAAACTATTCATTTTATTAATATAGGTGATAGATAGTCTCTGATTGTCACCTCCGTCTTCACTTCACCTACTTACTAGGCTGCAAGCCATCACCATTATCCTCATCTCTCTTCCCACTTGTGTGAAATGTCTCAAAGAGTAATATCCCTATCTAATCAGACTCTCATCTCTATTCCCACGTGTGTGAAATGTCTCATCGAGTAATATCCCCATCTAACCTGACCCTCATCTCTCTTCCCACTTGTGTGAAATGTCTCAAAGAGTATCATCCCCATCTAACCTGACCCCCATCTCTATTCCCACGTGTGTGAAATGTCTCATCGAGTAATATCCCCATCTAACCTGACCCTCATCTCTCTTCCCACTTGTGTGAAATGTCTCAAAGAGTAATATCCCCATCTAACCTGACCCTCATCTCTCTTCCCACTTGTGTGAAATGTCTCAAAGAGTAATATCCCTATCTAATCAGACTCTCATCTCTCTTCCCACCTGTGTGAAATGTCTCAAAGAGTATCATCCCCATCTAACCTGACCCTCATCTCTCTTCCCACCTGTGTGAAATGTCTCAAAGAGTATCATCCCCATCTAACCTGACCCCCATCTCTATTCCCACTTGTGTGAAATGTCTCAAAGAGTAATATCCCTATCTAATCAGACTCTCATCTCTATTCCCACCTGTGTGAAATGTCTCAAAGAGTATCACCCCTATCTAACCAGACTATCATCTCTATTCTCACCTGTGTGAAATGTCTCAAAGAGTATTATCCCCATCTAACCTGACCTTCATCTCTATTCCCACCTGTGTGAAATGTCTCAAAGAGTTAGCCCTCATTCAACCTGACGCAATTGACGATATTTTACCAGTGAAACCTCCCGACGTAATTCAAGGAAGGATGAGACCCACGCTCTTTACAAGGGAACGTGTTGTGTTTATGTTACATATGTTACGTATGGTCATGTTTGAAGCCAGACTCTACCATAATAAGGTTCACGTTACCATAGATCCTGCTCGTTCAGGAAAACTCTCTGGGAACGCCCGATTCGAGTATTACTTTACAACAGATGTCGAGACTAGTACAGTCCAAGTGCGAACAAACTGGCTCCTTGGGGAACCTCATTATAGAGCTGATAACTGTGTGCGTGGACGTTAAACTGGAGCAATTGGGACTGCTCTAGAAGTGAATATGAGAAGAATAGATTTGTAATTTACTTCGATTCAATATAATATTTCAAAGATTGCAGGATATTGTATGAAACACATTGATTCAGAATTCACGAGCATACCAGAAACTCGCTGAAATCTATATATGTTTAGTAGTTACAAACATTTATATATTTATGTATTTATACAGGGTGAGCCAAAAGTCACGCAATCCAAAGAAAAAAACTTATATTTTGTGCCATATAATATATACATCTAATGTAAACCAAACAATAAACCATAAGGACATCACAGAAGGTGTTGAAAGTGTGGTCCTCCTTCTCTGTAATACAAATTCACTAATTTAACCATATTTCTTGAGACACAACCAATCATTGCCCGGGGTATGGTCTCAATGCACCTCTCAATGTTGGTTTGAAGTTCAGCCAAGGTTCAAGGGCTATTTGCATACATTGTTTGTTTTAAGTTTCCTCACAGAAACAATTAGGTAGCGTTAGGTCTGGGGAACGAGGTGGCCACAAGCCCTTAGAAATCACACGATCAACAAAAAACCCAGCCAGCATTGTCATGGTGGAACTGTCTGTGTGTACAGTGGCTCCATCTTGCTGAAACCAGCAATCACGTTCTGTTTCCTCCAGTAATGTCATGATGGAACTGGCTGTATGTGCAGTGGCTCCATCTTGCTGAAACCAGCAATCACGTTCTGTTTCCTCCAGTAATGTCATTATGGAACTGGCTGTATGTGCAGTGGCTACATCTTGTTGAAACCAGCAATCACGTTCTATTTCCTCCAGTAATGTCATGATGGAACTGGCTGTATGTGCAGTGGCTCCATCTTGCTGAAACCAGCAATCACGTTCTGTTTCCTCCAGTAATGCAATAAACTGCCTAACAAATTCCTGATAACGTTCAGCATTAACAGTTTCTCTAAATAAAAGAGTACCCACCACCCTGCGACGTGAAATCGCACACCACACTCCAATCTTCTGACTGTAAAGGCACTTCATGGAAAACGTGTGGATTTTCAGATCTCCAAATCCTGCTGTTCTAACTGTTTACATATCCACTTGAAACCATGCCATGGCCTTAAAATAATGTTCCAAAATTAATACTCGCTCTGCTCGTGAAAAAAATCATCTAACACTTTCAAATGCTGTACTAAACTGACTAGACCTAGTGAATGTCTCAAGGTCACACGGCCTGCACAACATTACAGTGCTGCCATACATATAAGAAACATATTCATTTTCCAGGCTCTTCTGCGAGAAATATCCTTGGAAAAACATGGTTGCGCGACCTTTGGATCATTCTGTATAAATTGGGATGTATATGTTTATATACAGTATATATATGCATATAGATGCATGCATACACCTTTTATAAACTTTTGCTAGCTTGTTAATGGAGCTGGTACTTGGTATACTAGATCAAATGTTTTAGAATTTGGGCTTCTTGTATTAATTTCACCCGCTTAGATATTATTTACTATTCATAAATGACACAATTCGAATTATTTACTTGTTTATATAACTATTAGGCCATATATACATACATACATGTGTAAATATTAATCTCTTTCTCTTAAATAAACACCCCTAAGTTTGGTTTTTATATGATTTTTATAAATCCAAAGCTGGGCATGCAATCAACCTTTCGGCTGGTTAGTGCTGCCGGCACCATCTGGTAGAACTCTCATCTACTAGGGGTATTCATAAAATATGGTGGTTCCCAGCTGTCTTCCACAAGGAATTTCTAAGAGCGAGCTGATTTACTTCCCCTCCGAAGAAAGTTGTGCGAAAGATGTTTTTCTTTCGTGAGAAATCCTTTGACCTTGGCTTTGACATCGGGTCCTAAGGCTAGCTCTTCACAGGTTCAGCGAGTTCGATATATATTTACTATAATATAGGGTACAAACGATACGCATGCAATTCTTTTTTAAACTGTAATTTTAATTCCATCGTTCCTGAATATTAAATAACCCCCAAGTTGGTAGAACTAATACACGGAGCTCAAATTGTGCCCAATTAACACAAATATTTTTGATTGATATTTTATGACTTTAGCGAATCTTTTGAGTTAATATCCGCTTAACCCCATGCTAATAAGTGAACGTTTTGAGATGGTAGAAACTGCTATAGCATCTGTGAAAATAATATATCGACATCAATTAATAGAGTAAACATACAATATAATGTGTCCGTCTGAGGTTTGATCTCGCTCCCCGGATGAGAAAAGTGATTGATCAATATTAATAACAATTTACTTTTCATTTAAAGTTATGGCTATGGACTTGACCTTTGAATATATGAAATTAGTTTTAGTAGCTTGCGAAAGTGTGCTGTGTACTATGTTTTCGCTATCTCTATACTTCTTGCTCCTTTAACTTAACTGTGGACTCCTAATAATTAATGAAAGAACAGCTGTTGGCCTCCAATTGGTGGAAATGAAAGAGATACGTTCACAGCCGATGTTACGGCTATTCAACTAATCTCAGACCAACTAACATGATCTAACAATGTCTAGCAATTTATTTTAGACATATTTCTAAATAATGATATTTTAAAATACACAGAACAATATGCCGTTCGTTTATCTTTAAAGATAGATGGATAGATAGATAGATAGCTTCTTTTTATTGTCACACTTGTCGTGGCCTAAAAGCCGGTGCCAAGGTAAGACTGCCACCCTTCATGATAAATAGAATGTGCAATGGAGTATATATTTTTACTTTCTCATCTCAAGATAAATTATTGTGATAGTGAAAGAAATCTATCTCTGGATTATGATGAATCTTTATGTTTTTTGTGAACACAAACCCAAAAAAGTGGATTTTACAATTCTGTCTGTCTGTCTTTGAAAATGGATCCTAAACGGTTTGATGAATTTTGTTCAAACTTGTTATTTAGATGTTTTAATGCTATTCCACATATCGTTGTTTTTTTCCCTTAAGCTTTCAATTAATGGTCGCTTTCTTATTAGTAATTTTTGTGACTTCCAATTTTTTCGACAATGCCTTTAACGATTTTTTTAAAAATGTATATCTATGATTTGATTGACATGACAAATATCACTGCATAATTTTTGTTTCTGTTGTGTGGGTAGTTTACTGATGGGAATTTTTGAAAACTCAAAATATTTTGAAAATGTTGCAACGATTTGGTTCAAAATGTGTGATAAAACTATTAAATATGTATAGCTAATTAATTTTTTGGGGTGGAAACTCATTTATTAGTAGTGTACTGATGAATGATTTTCCAAAAACTTAAATTATTTTATAAACGGCCCTAACAATTTGGTTACAAATGGTTGTCTGGGGAATGTCTGACATGACAAATAAGCTAACACTGTTACTTAGTTTCGGGTATAAATTCTATAAAAGGACTTTAGATGATGAGTTATTTTTGAAAATCTGAATTATTTTGAACATGGATATAACGATTTTGCTTAAAATGTAAATCTGGGGAGTGTTTGACTCAAATATAACAAAAAAAGTGTATACTTGTTTTATTGGGGAAATTCAATTTTGGGTAGTATACTGATGATTTTTTAAACTTGAATTTAAAAATATGGCTATTACGATTTGGTTCAGAATTGTTCTCGGGGATTATTTTACATTATCAATATTAATGTGTCTTTATTTATCTTAAAGAAATTAATTTAAGGGTAGTTTACTTACGAAAATATATAGAAAATTTAACTTATTTAGAAATTGACGTTGAAAATTGAATCCAAATGGGAAAAAAGATTTTCTTAAAAAATAAAAATACTTTTTATATTTACAAATCACTAATTATTTTAAGGTACGGTAGCTAACAAATAATTTATTTTCGGAAATTTATATTTTGCTAGCTATATTTGAACAATTTGGTTTAAAATTTTCATATGAAGAGTGATTGTTTTAATAAAACAGGTGATGTGTTTGTTTTTATAAGGAAAACATATTTAAGGGTAGTTTACTAAAAACCTATTTTGAAAACTATCTTTGAAGCCATATTATATCGTTAACATGGACAGTGCGAGGGTTTGCGATACTTATAGTTTCATTTATTTTAGTACTTTTAACACTGAGGTTATTAAAGGTGTAATATAAAGTATTGGGATGATTATAGCCATAAAGTTACCATACACTAAATAGTGTGGAGAGAAAATGTAAAAACTAGATGCTACGTTACACACTAAGGATCACTTCCAATGCACCCAACATCCTTTTGAAACTCTATATCCCTCCTACCAGTGATCTGGTATATTGTGAACCAGTTGGCTTAGACCACATGATCTGGTTATTCTCAGGAAAGAGGAGTTTAATTCAGAAATGGTAAATTAAGGGTCTCTTTTACTAAGCGTCATTTTCCTTCTTCTCGTCAGAAGAAAAAAAAACATTTTCTTGAAATAAATCCTCACCCTATGCTTTAAGGTAATTAAAAACAAGCTACTTATAGACAACATTAACAGTTACAAATATGGAATAACAAGATTCCAGAGTAAGCAAAATATGTAGTAAAATGTATGAAATAACAAAACTCCAGTATAAGCAGAATATGTAGTAAGATGTATGAAATAACAACACTCCAGAATAAGCAGAATATGTAGTAAAACGCATGGAATAACAAAACTCCAAAATAATCAAAATATGTAGTAAAACGCATGGAATAACAAAACTCCCAAAAAAGCAGAATATGTAGTAAAATGCATGGAATAACAAAACTCCAGGATAAACCAGAATATACGAGTACAGTAAAATGTATTGACTAACAAAAAAAAACACAAGAAAATACGGTAAACGAATGACACAACAAAATATTATTATTATTTGCACCGCGTCTTACTACCCGTTCGGGTTTACGCACTTACGCTAATGTGCAATGGTAGGGTGATTGTGAGATGAAATGGAGGACCTACAGTTTAACGTGGGATCCGAACCACGGTGGAGGCCTGGTATTCCTCACATTCACAAGTTGTGATTAATACACATCTTGTCAGAGGCACAACAAAATACATTTAGCTGCGGCAAATAAAGACACAAATTCTTAAATTGACTCATTGTTAGATGTAGCACACACAAGTTAGAGTGGAAGGTAACAAGTTTACCTGGAATAATGGCACTAGGGAGTCGTATATAAGATAGAGCAATAGTGTCATCCATCAAGGTGCTGCTCGGAAACTCAGGTGTTTGTGTCAACATAAACAGATGACATTTTTCTTTTGGAACACTTATTGGGAAGAAAACATACATGGTCCGTGTCTTGATACTTGAGATTCATACTGAAAGGGTGAGGAGCGAGGGGATCGAGTTTGGAGGGGGGGGGGGTGAGAGCGATGTGGAGGAGCTTGCGACCTCTTAGAAAAAATATTAGCCTCAATAACCGAGGCATGGATTTGAGCTCTGACCCTCATGTTCTTAAAATATCTTACTAGACTATCTTGACGTCTATTCCACAGCCATATTAAGGTGGCTGGAAACCTTAAATTACTGAAATATCATGTTTACATTTAAAATATTCCAATTACAGCGAGGATTATATAACCCCACTAACCACCATTTAAAAGAAACTTTTTTTTTGTAAATACACACCATACAAAGTAAAGTTTAAATTTTAATATAATAGTAGTTATGATAATAATTATACATTACTAAAAACTAAATTAATAATTTTGCCTTATCTTACACATACTAACTACGCTAATGGATTAGGAATTGGTAAGGTTGAATTTAGAGGAAGTGAACCCGCATTTGTGTGGAGGGAGAGTGGAAAACCATTTAGGTAAAACCACCCCCAGTTCATCCGACCGAGACTCGAACCTCGATCTCCCCGTCCTCGGCGGTCGAGCTCAACACGACTAGCGCGTTAGCCAACTACGCCACCGAGGCGGGTCATACACATACACACACACACACACACACACACACACACACACATATATATATATATATATATATATATATATAACTATACACCATACAATACAGTTTATTAAATTATACTATTCATAATTATTATCACTGGTATATGTTATGGTCAATGAGTAGCTGCATTACAGAAAAATTAATTTTAAAAGTATGCTTTATCTTTAAGTTGTATAAGGAATGGAAAATCACATTGTAAAAATAAAATATTGAATGCTTGGATTTAGGAATCAAACTTCAGCCTCTAGAATAAGAATCAAGCACGCGCCTAACTACCAGTACCAGTATACGAAGAATATGTAGGACCTATTCAACCATACTATTATCATAACTAGGACACTTCAGAGCCAATGTGCCAACTACTAGTTATGGTTTCATCTTTATAGACATCTCAACTAGACCTCAGGCGGTCATGAATGTAAACATAACATACAATAAACACTCGCCGTCATATAGGGAATCGAACCCACTGACCTTTTTATCAATAGAAAGATTACAAACGACTCAGATAAAATGCAGGCCAAAATAAATGCCAAAGCTATTTTAAGACAATTCTTGGATGGGGCCGGTGATCCATAGAAGCATAGACCATAGGTTTATGTTGGTACAGTTCAGGTTACTTATAGTGATCGGACATTTACAGTCGCTAATTGAGAAGTTGTCTACTTCTGGGAGTTGTAATGTAATGTATGGCTCCCACATACTTGGAAACCAGGAAACTAGGGAATTTCATAACAACATATTGTACTATATATTAGTTAGGGAATTTAAGCTCCAATCATTAAGTGGTAGCCCCACAACCCCACATTCAATTTTTTTACCTTGAAACATTGGTCTGCTGCATAACATCTGCAGAAATATCCCTATCAAGATCAAATCATATTGTTTTAAACACAAAGAAATAACTTCACAATAACAGTTTTTATGAAAAGTGAAATTTTAATACTATAAAGTGTCAGTAGAATTATAAATTCTTTCTGTAAAAATTGTAAAATGTAGGAAATGTTGTATTATGAAAAAATTGGTAGCCCTGGTATAGTTGAAGCAACATGAGATGAAGGTAGTTCTGCCCAAGACTATACAGAGTGATGTAGTGTGAAGATTGTGTGATGAATGGGCAGTGTTTCGTATTCGATACCGTGCTGCTCAACATATTAACACACTACCGCTCTCTATCAACCTAGATTTAGGAGAACTAGGGATGGCACTATGGAGGGGGAGGTTTATCAGAAATTCGGGGGAGATGAAGTTCAGGAAGTATGGGGTGCCATCAATTTACTAAAGGAAAAACCTTTGGGGTTGGAGAAGGGTATAAAACAGGAACGTGGATTGGTGGATAAAAGATATTTTGGATGCTGGAAAGAGAGATTTTCTTTTTACCACCAAGTTTTACTACCTGTTCGGATTATAGGGAGGGAGTTAGTTCAGAACATTATCAAACATTGGATTGTATACAACCAAACCTATTAACACAATGGAAATTATTATTTAAATAAGAATAATGTGATTGTACTAACTAGAACTGTACAAACGCACTTTGACAGCCACATATGAGATTATTTTTTAAAGGAGTTTCTACTCGAACCCACAAAAAACTGGGTTTTATAAGACTCTTTGCTTGAGATTAAAATTAAAAGTTAAATATTAACATTTAAGTAGAACACTATCATCATTGACTGTGTACATATGACGTTTTATATAGTTATATTCTTTTTTAACTCGTTTTTATGCCTGTTAGGAGTAAATGCAACTAATTACACTAGTGGGGTATATATAAGGAAGGTATAATTTAGAGGAATTTTATCCACCACATTGGCATGATAGGAGGTGTGTTGGAAACTATAGGATGGGGTCCAAACAATTAGACGATCGCTGAGGAAAGTGATGGACAACCTGCTGAGGTTTGTTAGACGTCCGATAGAGCTCACCTGAGAGACATTATCTTCAAAAAGTGAAAATGTGTATTATATGGTTTGCTTTTATTTAGCTAGTGAATATTTACTTTTCAATTAAAGTGTTAATTTTCATGTTACTAATCGTCCAATTGTTTCGGCCGTACCCTATATTTGGAAATAGCAACCTTCGGTACACTCGGACAGGATACGAACTCTGACCTACCCACCGGATAGCAAGATTAGATAATCTTGACACATAGTCCATGTGCCAACCGGTAGAGGTGTGTATTATATTTATTAACCAGTCCAAGTGTTAGATTAGTGTGTATTACATTTATCAACCAGTCCAAGTGTTAGATTAGTGTGTATTATATTTATCAACCAGTCCAAGTGTTAGATTAGTGTGTATTATATTTATCAACAAGTCCGAGTGTTAGATTAGTGTGTATTATATTTATGAACAAGTCCAAGTGTTAGATTAGTGTGTATTATATTTATGAACAAGTCCAAGTGTTAGATTAGTGTGTAATATATTTATGAACAAGTCCGAGTGTTAGATTAGTGTGTATTATATTTATCAACAAGTTCATGTGATCCAATTCCATTCAATGAATTGTCCAGTCATATTTATTCTAAAACAAATATTTAATCTATGGATAATGGATTCCTTGGACATTTTATTTTAATGATTCAAAAATAATACATCCTATTTAAAGTATTCTTATGCTAACCAAGTTTACTTAAGCTGTCGATTAGAATAGGCTCTATTATAAATTACTATAATGTAGCGCCATCCGCTAGCTTTGGCTTCTTTAGATTTTGTTTTACTATCTTATATTTAAAATTGTTCTCGCTATACCGAATTGAACCTATCTTATACTTCCTTCGTGGTGCGCGTAACTGTGTGGGAAAGGGGGGGTGGGGCGGAGAAAGAGGGGTTCTGGACTATATTTTAAAATTAAAGTTAACATATACAATCGAATATTAGTTACCACACAGACATACTCTATTATAATAATATCCTAAATGGAGTGTAGCCTAAGGAACATGAAGTGCAATCGATTGTCAGAGAAATACATTCGTACAAGGTATTGTGTGTCGGCTCAAGTCTGATATTTCGTGGCCTGTGCAATCCCGAATATTGGACATGAACTAGGAACTAGTTCCGTCAGTAGCCACAGTCCAAAGTCTGTATACAGCATTGTTAGTGTTCAGCCAGACTGACAAGCGAGCGAGCGCATAAACGAATGGGTGGCCAGATTGGCGAGCGCGCGAGTGAGCGCGTGATTAGCTGATACCTCTCCTTATTTGAGGCTCCAAATCTTGGCTGAGTGAACTGAGGGTGGTTTTAACAAGTGATTTATTGTTGGGGTTTTCTCCTCCTCTCTCCATGATAATGGTGATTCTTATTTGTAAAGGCCTACTTTGATAATATTGAAGTATTTTAACATATAAGTTTTACATATATATATATATATAAGTATGATTTATGATCTTAACAATTAAATTAGGCCGTTAGTAGCAAGTGTGCTAAACCTATCGATTGTAATAAAAATGTCAAAATGAGAAGTTATCCTAGCACTCAATGAACCAACATATAATAATATTGCCTAGCGCCTGTAAACTAGACTGTACCGGGTTGAGCGCGCACACTTGAAAAATAGAACCAGTTCTATCTTTCAAGCGTGCGCGCTCCAGTCTGGCCACCTCTCATTACAACCAATGTGTTCTATTTAAAATTTTAGTCGCTCACGCGCTAGCTCTATCTGGCCACCCCCTTAGAGTTGTGAGTGAGTAATCTGGTCTATAGCCCTCCACAAATCACCGAGATTGAATCATGGGTGCGTCGGGTCTGCAGCCTCTTTACTAATTATTTATTAATATTTATTATCATTTTAATTGGTGCAGTATAATTCGGGGATAAAACTGTTTTACTATCTAGTTTTGCTATTCAATTATAAAATATATAGCTGATAGGGCTGGGTGTATAATTCCAAGGATAAGTTAAGTTGAGGCTATATGGTAGTTTTTTATGTGTCTTTAAGACAAAATCAAAGAATACATAATGTTATATTATGCTATCTTAATTTGTCCACCCCTAGGACCGGAACTGTTAGTTTTCATTTTAGAACTGTACTACGTGATATATTCTACTGCTAGCCTATAACAAATCAGATACTTACATTTATTTTTAACCAAGTTTTAATCCTGTTAACGACCTGCTGATGATGAATTGCTACCCTCCTTAGATAAATCAATAACACGTCTGTTAATGGAAGGGAAGAGGCTTAACTTTCAATTGGTAGCTGAATGGAAAGTCTGGCTAGCTTGTAGGGCTCCCCTACTCTACCTAATAGTTGTATATCGGGGAAACTTTACAATGATCTGGAGGTTGAATCGTTACAAACAATGCACAAGGTTGTTTTAAATAGTTTTTTTTTTTTTAGTTTCGGATTTCTCACAAATGCTGAATGGCTCTTTCCTAGGATTCAATTTTCTAGCTAATCAGGAAATACGTTAAATCTTCTTAACAGTATGTAAATATATTTGTATTTAAATGTTTATCACATCTATAACAACTTTACCTTAGGCCCTATGTACACACTTTGCAACAAACATGATAAATAACATAATAAATGTGTGTCCGTAACAACTCTCTGTAGTTGTTTTATACCGTGTCGGCTTTAAGACGAGAAGTAATGGATTGCTGAAATAGCAGACTGGAGCCAATGAGTCCTCCACGGAGGGTTTAGGACGGAGCTGTTGAATTGAATTCCGATGAGAATGTGCTGATTGCCCTTGGGAGAAGACAAACAGAGGGTTGGCTGTTTGAAACATCTCCCATGTGGGTGTCAGGGTCCATTGTAAGGGAACACTAAGCCAACAATACAGAATAACGCTTGTAAGTACGTTTTACATTACGGCATATTAGGGAGGAGCACCAAGTTTGGATGTATGTAAACATCAAGTATTAGATAATTACTCAAGGCTTAGCGATAGATAAAGTTGTAAACAAACACCATAATGAGTACTAAGATAATATTATAATTTTCCTTGACACAAACTGTTTGTAGGTGTCAATCATAGGGTATGGATATTAGGTTGTAATCTGATTCATGTTATCCCATTTGGTAGATTCTATCTATAGGAAATTATTTTTCTAAGAAAGCTGTTTCTATGATAGGCTGTTTTGAGCTGTGTATATGATAGTTTGGGAAAAGGTATAACCCATTTCATAAACACAATAATCTATTTGTCCATCAAAAATCAGATACATTAATAAAAGCTATAATTTTATTTTTAAATTAATGGTAAGATACACACTTTCCCTTTATCTTAAAAAAAGAGAGATTTACTAAACCCTTGTAATTTTTGTGAAACAAAATTATAAATATGGTTGCAGAAACACTCGACCAAAGAGAATTTAGTTAAATAATATATATGCCTACAGAAACATTGAGCGAAGCTGAACACAGGTCCACAAAAGCGAAAAACAATCAATTTAACATTTAAAAGACCTTCAACAAATATATATATATATAAATATATGATTATAGTTCATAAATTGGTTTTATAAAAATATATTTCATCAAAATATTTGATTTATAATAGTACTACAATCCACAAAACGCGTTGGAGATATCATAAAAATTCGTAGCTTCAGTTTTTATAAGGTAAGCTCAAATTTTTTTTCATCGTAAAATGGGATTTGTTATCTTACTTTTAATATTAAACAATGCCTAGCTACAAAACTTATCCAGATCGTTAGAGCGGATCTGCGAGAAAAAGGATTTATGTGTTTTTTTAAAATGGACCCTTAGTAATTTTAGGGCTAAATATCTTATTTTAAAAACTCTTTGGGGGAAACTTATGTAAACCCTAGATACCAAATTTTAGCTCAACTTGTAAAATTGGTTTCGGCTCTAAGCCGAGAAACAAACAGACAGACGGCAACGCGAAAATCCCTCTTTTGGTTTCTGGGGGTTAAAAAACGATACTAATAAAATAAGATGCAAAGTATATTGTAATTTTCAAAACAAAATTAATTCAATATAAATTATTGCTTTGTACAATATTAAAAAATTATTTACATTATGTTTAAAAAAATTGGTCCTGCTTCATACAGTAAAAATAGTTATAAATAAAAATAAATTTTCAGCCTTGTTTTAAATCAAGTAGAATTAATCATTACCGTATCAATTTTATGTAAGCTATGGATTAAATTGAAATAGTTTTTAATTTTTTGAATTAACTTATGCCTAATATTACGGAACAAACTTTTATCATAGTGGTATTTGGTAGCAGTGATAATATACATTTTAAAAATAAATCTACCTTTTAAAAATATATATTCCCCGAATGAATACGTTTCGAATGTAATATCACGTGTATTCATTACTTTAGTGGTTGAAAAGAACAACTGGCGTAGGAAGTAATAACAAGAGTTATTCCAGGACTCTAACACAAGGTAGCTATTTATTAGGGCGGTAGTGTTTTGTTAAATTTAGCGGTAGTATCTCCAAAATAAATAATTTACAGTTGAAACCAAAAGCCACATATTTTTATTTAAAACAAAAATTGTAACTAGTACTTTTAATATTCCTGCTTTTATTTATATACTCACAGAACAAATTAGTATAATTTGAATTAATTCCATGGAGGAAATATTTGAAATTGGGTTCAAATCCAATAGGTAAGTTTACTACAAACAGGTATACAAATAAGTTTTATAAAACATATTTTTTGAGCTACTATTAGACATTTTCTCAAGCTCTTACAAAATCAACACAAAAGATTTTAGAACCCAACTCTCCCCATGAATATAGTGTAGTTAAGGTAGGCAGTGGAGCATTGAGGTGAGGTAGCCCTAAGTTTAGATTAGAAAACAGCGGAACTTAGATTATTATTAATAATATTATTATTATTATTATTATTATTATTATTATTATTATTATTATTATTATTATTATTATTATTATTATTATTATATAGCTACAAAGTTGTAACACAATTGAAACAGAATTATTACAAAACAAAAGACTTTTAAACTGTTAAGCCTACCAACTATTCCGTTGTCGAAGGTATAATACAGAAAACCATACTGCAGTGCGATCTATAGTTCAAATATCTAATATCTCGGTAACTGGATATAATATGAACTGTATTATTGTCACTAAGTCTTACTATCATACGCCATGTAATTACTTTAATGGGCTATGTGTGAATGATTTGAGTGCAGAAAGGGTAGAAATGTATTAGGAAAAGGCACCCCCAATATGCCCAGCTGGTATGAACCCCATCTCTGTGATACTAGACTATGTGGGCTTGACGGGTGGCCTCCTAATTGCAAGCAGTCCTGATTGCGAGCAGTCCTGATTCCAAACAGTCCTGAGTGCGAACATTCCTGATTACAAACATTCCTGTTTGCGAGCAGTCCTGATTCCAAGCAGTCCTGATTGCGAACAGTCCTGATTCCAAACTTTCCTGATTGCGAACAGTTCAGACTGTGAACATGAGCTTTGTGGAGGAGTCCAAATTGCGGACACGCCATGTTGCTATGCCATCCCACCCCTAATCTTATAATAGGAGCGGCCCATGGTGGCCTAGCAGTCTTATATTCCTTCAGCCTTGTCAGTATTAATTTAACTACATTACATACACGAGTATTTCTAGGTTAGGCTAGGCTAGGTTAGGTGGTAGGTTATGCCAGGTTAGGTTAGGTTAGGCTAGGGAAATCTTGGTCAGGAGGAAATCTTTGGTGGCCTGTGGGTGATGCCAGTAACCCCTTCCACCCGTGTCACCACCCTCAACTAGGAATTCCCGCAAGTTGCACTTTTACTTGTTCCCAATCTGGACATTGGATAATTAGGTGGCCATAACATTTTAGGGTATGTTGGCAATTTGGACGAACTTTTCCTTGTCCGCAATCTGGACTGTTCGCAATCAGGTTACAAACAACTTGAGGTCCGTTAAGTCCTCGTGCTCACCGATGAAAGCATTTATAAGGTTAGCATGGCTTTAAACTTGTTGTCCTAAAATATAAAGGTCCATTTAAAATTACACATTTCATGAAAGAGATGCTCCGACATTTATCTGAATATCAGACCCATAAAAGCCCACACTCAGATTAAGTTTTAAGATACTTTTTTTTATAGAAGCTATATGATGGAATTACATATTAGAAAAATGTGCCACTGCAACACATTATCCCAATGTAAAATTTCAGATGTAAGTTACAAGTAATTATTAACACAATTTAATTAATACATAGTGATTCAAAATGTATAAGATAAGTGAGCCCGAATTAAACAAATCATGGTAGACATTTACTACTTTTGAAGACATAATTAAAATATGTCATAGTTTAAGGGTTCGGCCAAACTGACGAGCGAGTGAGCTCGTGATTAGTAGATAGATATCGATAGTGGCTCAGTGAACTGAGGAGGTTTTTGACAAGTGATTTATTGTGGTAGTTCTACCATCATCTCTTCGCGTTATTGGTGATTCTTATTTGTAAAGGCCTACTTTGATTATAATATTGAATTTTTTCAACAAATCAGTTTTACATATTTATACATATAAAGTTTATGGTCCTACCGATTAAATTAGACCGTTGGTAGCTAGTGTGCTAAACCCATCGATAGTAATAAAAAGTTATCTATCATGTCAAATTGACAAGTTTTCCTATCACTCAATGGACCAACATAGAATAATAATGCCCAGCGCCTGTAAACTAGACTATTCCGGCTCGAGCTTGCCGCATAAAAAATAAGACCATTTCTATTTTTCATGCGCGTCTCTCAGGTCGCTCGCGTGCTCACTCAGTCTGGTCGTACACTACCAAAAACAGGGTCCAACAGAGAGAACGACAAACCTGTGATTGGTTCTTCCTTTCATTCCTCTGTCTGCCCTTATTCAGAAGGTAGTATAGGCCAACCGTATGGTTTGCTGGGTTTAGAGAGGTATGGGAATGTGTTTGAAATGAAAGCGACGTATCTGGAAGGATCTGAGTTCAACATTTGTGAACCCAGTATTCTAGAAATCAAGGATTTCATACTCTGTGACTCCTATACATACAGGGGTGTTGTGGATCATTTAGACCAGCTAGTCCAGGTGTGAACCAGTGAGTCCAGGTGTGGACCAGCGAGTCCAGGTGTGGACCAGCGAGTCCAGGTGTGGACCAGCGAGTCCAGGTGTAGACCAGCTAGTCCAGGTGTGAACCAGTGAGTCCAGGTGTGAACCAGTGAGTCCAGGTGTAGACCAGCGCGTCCAGGTGTAGACCAGCGAGTCCAGGTGTGGACCAGCGAGTCCAGGTGTAGACCAGCAAGTCCAGGTGTAGACCAGTGAGTCCAGGTGTGGACCAGCGAGTCCAGGTGTAGACCAGTGAGTCCAGGTGTGGACCAGCGAGTCCAGGTGTAGACCAGTGAGTCCAGGTGAGAACCAGCGAGTCCAGGTGTAGACCAGCTAGTCCAGGTGTGAACCAGTGAGTCCAGGTGTGAACCAGTGAGTCCAGGTGTAGACCAGCGAGTCCAGGTGTAGACCAGCGAGTCCAGGTGTGGACCAGCGAGTCCAGGTGTAGACCAGTGAGTCCAGGTGTGGACCAGCGAGTCCAGGTGTAGACCAGCGGGTCCAGGTGCATACTAATAAGTCTGTGGCTTTCAATATTAAAACATAAGTTTATTGAGAGGGGATGTAAATGGGAATAAGCTATTTTTCTTTTAGTTGGTACTCCTCTCCGTCATGTAGTGTGTAGCAGTGATCTGTGATATACGTCATGTCCTTGACTACTTGTAGCTCAGTAATGTGGCAGGAAGTAATACATAGCCTCTATTTTCAGTCAAGTTTCACCACCTGCATTCCTTTATTGTGAAGCTATTAACCATTTTTACACTCTCCCTCAAATAAAATGCGGGTATATTAATACTTACATCTACCTTCTCTGACCCTGGTTATTCGGTCTGATTAAAATTAACGGGTAAAGTCTGAACAGGAACTAAGAATCAATGGGGAAAAAAAGACTTATTGCCTGAAATTATTTTTATATATTTCTCACAATTCTTTTTGATAAAATGCTAAAGATGATTTGCCAAAACCGAAAATTAAACCTTCCATGTGACTTCCCAATGCAATTATGTATTTACCAACTGAACCAAATGACTACAGCGAGAATCTTTGTTCTCAAAGAAAATAGTCTTCTCATACGATTTATTCAAATTGATGGAGTAGCTCGTCCCCAAGAGACCAAAGAATCCCCTCATGTGGAACTAAATCCTCGTCCAATTTCATCCAGATGTTCACTCAAGGTTGTTTTAACTGTTGCGACTGCAAATATACAGAGTGGATGAAATAACATGGAGTTGTGATGAAACCTCCAATCCAGTGAATCTCATTAAGCCCTAACCCTATCTTTAATTAGTTTTATCCAATCCATCTCATTACACCCTATCCCTATCTTTAGCAAGTTCTACCCAGTCCATCTCATTACACCCTATCCCTATCTTGATTTAGTTCTAACCAATCCATCTCATTACACCCTATCCCTATCTTGAGCTAATTCTAACTAATCGATCTCATTACACCATATCCCTATCTTGAGCTAGTTCTAACCAATCAATCTCATTACACCATATCCATATCTTGAGCTGGTTCTAACCAATACATCTCAATACACCCTATCCCTATCTTGAGCTAATTCTAACCAATCGATCTCATTACACCATATTCCTATCTTGAGCTAGTTCTAACCAATCAATCTCATTACACCATATCCATATCTTAAGCTGGTTCTAACCAATACATCTCATTACACCATATCCCTATATTGAGCTAGTTCTAACCAATCTATCTCATTACACCATATCCATATCTTGAGCTAGTTCTAACCAATCCATCTCATTACACCATATCCATATCTTGAGCTAGTTCTAACCAATCCATCTCATTACACCATATCCATATCTTGAGCTAGTTCTAGCAAATCCATCTCATTACACCCTATCCCTATCTTGAGCTAGTTCTATCCAGTCCATCTCATTACACCCTATCCCTACCTTGAGATAGCTACACCCAGTCTACCTCATTATCTTTCAGGTCCATTTTAATATAATCCTCCCATCTGTTTACATTTTTTTCCACTGATTTCTCCCCTTAAGTTTTTCCAGTTAATACCTTGAGCACGGTTATAGTTTTATAACATGCCCTGCCTACCCTATTACGTAATATTTTACAGCTCTAACATTGTCTGGGGATGCGTACATGGTATATAACTCATCCATTCACAATCTTCTCCCCTTTCTACTATTTTAATATCCAACTTTAAATATTATAGCTAGATACATAGAAATGAATAATTTATTTGACTATTTCTATTGCCACGCATGATTCTAACCCTTCAGATAGTTCACATGTAGCTAACACATCTACACAAGCTAACTTATCCTATGTGGTGAGGAAGATGAACTTTGATCGAATGAACTCACCACATCGTTTGATTGTTTGTTTGTTTGTAAGCGTTATTTCATTTCAACATCAAAATTATACATGTAATGACAGGAAACATATTGAACATAAACAGTAAACATCAGCCTCGTAGGGCTCTCGAATACTAACGGTACACAGAACAATAAAAACATGAAGATTTTCTTTAGTGCACTGGCGGGCTGATTAGTGTAATCTTTGGGGTAGGGGTGGGAAAATTTAACAAAAACCCACCCCACCGCACATAATGGGTCAATTGGACCATTGTGGTACCCAGGGTACAAATACGAAGAAGAACGACACGAGGACGGAAACAATGGGGATCACCACATTATATCCAAATATCCATTTCCAAGTGCCCCCAGCCGGTATTTGAACCTCATCCCTCCCAAACCAATGTAAAGTACGCCACTGAACAACGCTCTTAACCAATATAGCCTTAACTTCAACAACCCGCTGGCCATGTCTAATACAATCTGTACTACATACGAAATACATACAGACCATTCATTCCGTGTACAGTCGAGTTGAGAAACACTTCACAGACGATCACCCGACACCCCCCACCCCAAGTTTCCCATGGCAAACATGGCTCGTATCGGACTCGTTAAACCCGCTGCGGTGGCCGCATGGCTTAAGGAACTACTCTTGAAATCGACTAGGACTGTCAATGATGGGGAGATTGGGGTTCGATCCTGGCCGGTTGTAAAAAGGTGATTTTTCTTAAATGGTTTAACAATCTCCCTCCATGGAAATGCGCGTAACTTCTTCTAAATTCAACCTTTCTAACCTGTAACACATGAGTGTAATTAGTACATAGGTCATTTGTTCCAAACGGGTAGTAAGACCCGGTGCTAAAAAAGAACTCGTTGATCAGCTGAAACACTATAAACCAACAACGACAACTCGTGTCTTCAATAGATGCTATGGTGTTTCTATAAATGTTGGTGATAAGACCCTCCAAATGGAGGTTATCAGCACTGGGGACCACCCGGGTCCTGGCAGGAGAGAAAACCATGTGTTCAACCAATCCCATTTTAGGACTTTACATACAGGACTTAATTTATTAAATTAAACAAAGCAAACAAATAGCAAATAATTCTTACATTGAATTATCAAGTAATAGATGTTTGATTATTTAGAGCCCTCTAAGCATAATATATTTTATAGTTAATTGTTCAGATTTGTTGACTTAAGCTTGATACAGACTTCCGTCTCTATGTGATTTGTGTCTACCGAGAAAATAACTGCAGCAGAGTATGGATATTTTATATTTAATCTTTTTTATTTCAAGTGTTTGTGTTATTTATGTGTAAACATTATTTAATTAATTATTATTATTACTAAACTTCCTGAGATTCTGCGGACCACTTTATATGCTGCCGCTGACCAACAGTGGTTCGGTGGCCCACACTTTGAGTAACACTGTGTCAAGAGGGATAATGAAAGCACGTTTTCGTAAACTCTCAAAATATGTCGTAAACACCATAAAATATTCGAGAAGAAATTAGCTTCATCCATCATACTTATGTTTAAATGCTCTGGATAGTAAATATTTTTGGCTTTATTAATAGTTATTTACTAGCTGGTGTACCCGTTATCGCACGGGTAATCTAGAAAGTAATTTTGCTATAACTTCTTTATACACGTTACGTTAAACTTTAGCCTGTTGGTGCTAATAAAAAATAAAGAGTATTGACGCAACATAAATAATTGGTTGTAAAGGAGTCCAAACCTTTGGAAGCTCCATAAAACCATAAAGATTTACAGTTCAGAAAAGGAATTATTAGTTTTAAACGTTTCAAGTATAAGCCAATCCACCAGTTTGATTCCGCCTTATTAAATTTTCAGTTTTTATTCCTTTTATAGAGAACATTATCTTAAGACCTTTCAACTTGCCACATTTTAGGTTTCTAAGATTTGTAGAAGTTTTTGAATAATTCATGTATGATAGAGAGATCTCAAACCTAGATCGTATTAAGATGTTCAAAATCCTGATGTAATATTTATATAACTTATTCTTTTATAATATAAAGCTAACTATGACAGTCCCTAACCAAAAATTTCACCCTATACATTTATAAATTAATCTCTGAAACAAAACATGGATTAACCCATAAACTGAGTGAACAAACGAATGAAATCTTTAGAAAACGCAATATTTGCCTAATAACGATCATAAGATGTGAAAATAAATTATATTCACTGTTACAAGAAATATTGGAAAAAAGAGCATCACAGCTTAGGCTTTTTTTGTACTTATTACACTAATGAATTATGGAGAAAGAAGGTTTAATTGAGAGGAAGTGCACTTGCATATGCGCGGGGGAATAGTAGAAAACCATTTAGGGAGAACCACTCTGAGTGAATCCGACTGGGATAGAACCCTGATCTTCTTATCTTCAGCAGTTTAGTCTAGTGCGAGGGTAGCGCATTAGACCACGTGGCCACCAAAGAGTGTGTGATGGGCTGTTAAAGGGACAGATTAAATCCCGCCTATCAAACCTACCAAATTTCGACTCTGCACCAAAATAAAAGTTTTTTTTTACAATATTGTGAGAAATTTTGTTCTTTTATTCTTTGCATCAAATTTTAAAATTTAAGATTGGCATAATTTTATGATCCTGAAGTGACTTCTATAGATTATTACATATACATTATTTTTATACATTATTCCATCAATTTACTTGGCAAATTTCTATTTTCTAGCACACCATATGTGTTTTTTTGAAAATTTTGAATATCTCCATACACCACTAACCCCCCCCCCCCAATCNGGTTGTCCCCTCAGATGTATGTAAATATTTCAATTTTCTACCAATCGAGAAGTGTTTGATTCTATTGCCTTAGGAAATTTTTGGCGGGACCCTTCCCCCAATCTTCCGGTCATTGATTTTGAAATGTATTTTTTTAAGAGTGTTTGGGGTGTCTCTTATACCTACCTGATAAATTCCAATCTTCTACCAAAGTGAAAACTAGTTTTTTTTACATCAATTTTGAAATTTACAAATCCCCCATTTCACCAACCTCTCCATTGAAGTTTCAAATATTTAAAAATTATTCGGGTATTTTGAGTAATTCTAATATATTTATAGCACTTTATAAAGTTTCTATGTCTCCCAAATGTACACAGTGGTTTGTGGGTGATTAAACTGGAAACAAATATAAACATGCAATTTTTATATATTGCTATGTTTTAAGATTTCTAGATCTCTTGGTTTTTGAGTACCAACACACAGACACAGTTACATACATACAAACAAATACACATACCATATTTTTATATGATGATTGATCATTGATTCTATTGTAAGGCTTCCTATAGTTTATGAGTTAGAGCTCTGAACAGGCTAAATGGTAGGTATTTTCATTCAAGTTGGCAAGGGTCATATGTATATACATACATATAATACATATATGTATATAAATACATATACTACATATGTATATTTATATACATATATATTTATATATAATATATATGTGCATTTATATACATATATATTTATATATACATAAATAGTTATATATTATAATTTACAAGTTTGTCCAATGAAAATCCAATTCTGATACAAAAGCCAACAAGGATTATATTATTGTAGCTCTCATCTTGAAACAAAATGAAGTATGTAATTTGTAATTTGCCTATCATGTTAACCGGAAGATTAAGTAATATCCATATGAAATTTCAGAAGGACAGTAATAGTTTTTTATATATAGGTTTGGGCGTGATTGAGCAAAAACAGACAGACAACATTCCAATTTTATATAATTATTAGGATGAAAGTAAAAAAACCTAGGTTCACATCCGCTAGTTTCAATTAAAGACTAGGGCTTTCTAAATAAAATGGCTAGTACGAAGTTTTCATTTTCTATGTGTCTTGGTTCATGAGCTACCCAAATGAGCAGTCATAATGATAATGTGCCAGATTAAATATGGATGTAAAGATAATAGGCCAAGGGACATAACATTCACTAAGGATTTCCATAGCAAATTATTTAAAGTTTAAAATGATTAATTAAATTTAAAGATTCACTTCACAGTAACTAAGCAGTCTAAGTTAGGCTAGACATTTTTGTATTACATTTGAGTTGTACACCTTGGGGTTTCACCAAGTAGACTTGAAAGTGTCACCTCTCTACTTTTCTTGGGTTTGAAATTACACACACTGGTGATCACAGAGCTTAAGTCGTTAAGATCTCTAAATACAGTCAACTTTACTTAGAATTAACAAATATGGACAGAGCTGTTTCCTTCACAATGTCCGAAGTTCACTAAAACAAAAATGTGCTACACTTAACCTTAAGTGAGTCGGGTAGGGGCAAACTAAGAAAATATCACAAACATCATATATTTTATTGAAATATATTAATTAACATTTTAATAACTTATTCATCTGTTGCTTGCTATAAAATGTTTTAGCTAATATTTTCTATGTATCCCTCTCAAGTTTCTAACGTTTCTTTCACACATGATTTTACACTGTACGATACCTACAGTAAGTAAAACCTATAATTCTCCAGAAAACCTCCAACACCCTTTCACCATTAGGATATTTCTTGAATCTCGTCTTGGTCATCTTCAATCTCTTTTAGTTCCTTGCTAGAACCACCTTTCACAGCCCTAACGGTATTTGAACAAAGCTAATGTTGATAAATATCTGTAAGATAGCGTTTGTGTCGCTGAGGAAGAGGTAAAAGTGGATGCTACCGTTCCGTTCCGTTGAGAACAAAAAACCTATCTTTGTCAGCGGTGGAGTGATTGGAAAGTCTTGGGATAAAGTTTTGGTGGTGGGTAGGGAGGGGGGGGGGGAGGGGAAGGATAAGCAAGTAGACAATCTTCACTGGGTATAACGAATGAAAACTATAATTATTCAGGGACCGAACTAAACCATCGGTTCATTTTTAAAGTTAACTATAACTTGATTTAAACACTAAGCTCATTTAGTTTGTTTTATCGATGAATCGTCAGGGCTCAAATCCCGAATGGGTAAACAAAAGGTTCATCTTTCTAAATGGTTTCCCTTTGTCTCTCCACAAAGATGTGGGTAAATTATCTCTGTTTTAGATATTTTCATTATTAACACACTAGTCTCATTAATAAAAATATAAATATTAATTGCACTAAGTGTGCTATATACAGATATTCCGAACTAATAGATTAAGTATTTAAAGCATTATCTCTACATGATGTCGAATATGAGTATTTGTTAATTGCTGTTAAAGCCTCATTTATATATTATTTAAATTATAAAATGACATTTGAACACGGGAATTTAACTTGGGACCTATAAAATATGTTTTGATTGTTGTTATAAAACTAATTCGTTACGCTTGAACAAAGGGGAGAAAATATATTACAAAAAACATTTGACGAGAAAGGACATAAAAAAGAGTCAATGAAAATGTAGGCCTATATGTGTGTAATGATTGTGGTGGTGGATTATTGATGTAGACATTCGGTAAACAAATGCACATATTGTTAGTGTCCATCTGGACATGTCTGTAACTTTAACCTAGCTAATACAGTAGTGGCTCTCAAATTATGTTACGTGATGCCATTTTAGGTTGTCGGTGCTATTATTTAATTAATTTTTTTTAGCACCGCTTGTCTTAGTACCTGTTTAGGTTATACGCGTTTGTACTAATTACTCTAATATTAAATCTAGGACAGACACAAAATCCATCCCCCGGCCATCAATTGAACACTGTGAAAGAGTAAGCCCACATTTCAAAAAATGATAAATTTCTCGGCCATGTCAGGAATCGAGTCCAGTACCTTTAGCTCCGTGGGTGGACGCACTACCGATGGAGCTAAGCTTTATAATTTTCTAGCATGACATTGGTTTTTTCCAAGTTATATCCACAATCAAATTTATAGATTTTTTCTTAAAAAAGGGCTATTTTTTTTAAAGGTGGGAAGGGTGCACAGCATAGACTTTCTCGCTACTGTAGATAAAAAAGATATATTTACATAAAAAGTAAGCTATTTGAAACGAGATAATAGACATTGTTGCACATTCTAACAACGAACATAAATGAAATAATATAGACTGTTAGAGAAAAGAGGAATATCACACCCACAGAGCATTACAGCAATTTACAAATTTAAAGACTTCCGTAATATATATGTATTTATATGTATATATTATATAAGTGTATTTTATATATAGATATGCATTATATATATATATACAGTATATATGTCGTAGGTGTAGGTGAAAAATCTGGTATATTGTAAAAGGCGCCCTCAATTTACAATGAACCAGGAGAATTGGAAAATAATATTATGTTTGCTTATCAGGCTGATAATTTTTATGTTTATTACAATGAGCCCATACAGCCTTAGGCTATTAAGGAAATTCACCTTTGTTCGCTCAATCAGTCTAGTTGATTCCAGGCTAGTTGCAATAAGCCCAGGATAGTGAAGGCTTATTAAAAAGTCTACAACAGCGGTTCTCAAACTGTGGGACGTACAACTGTTCGTGATGGTATGCCATGAGAAGCCCAACAAAACAAACAAATTAAAGTCGTAAAAAGATGTACTCATAAAATCAAATAAATATGTTACGACATAGTCCAACCTAATTAAAATAGATTCAATCAGTGATTGTAGGGTGTCAACATTGATTAAAGCTCAGACAGACGATGCAGCCGCACAGTCTTGTAATAAACACGCAAACGATGGTACCTACTCCAAATTACGAAAATTGTTGGGGTGGTACGCCATTCCAAAAGTTTGGTAACCACTGGTCTACAGAATATAATATTTTTATCTTACAGTATTTTCTTAAATTAACTTATTAAGGTCCCTACGATTGCAAGGTTGGATTATATATCTCAAGTTCAAGTAATATATAGTAAAACAGATTAAATAAATGTAACTAACTCTAAGGAATAAATAATTATTATTGGATAATTTTAATAAAGCTACAAATTTAATAGCTACCTTTCTCTTATAGAAGAAATATACGCGTTTACAAGTATATTGTGAGTTACCATTGTCAATTCACACTTTTCAATAAAGTTTTATTTATTTGCACACGGTAAACTGCTGTGACATTTTGATGTACAAACTGTGGGACGTACAACTGTTCGTGATGGTATGCCATGAGAAGCCCAACAAAACAAACAAATTAAAGTCGTAAAAAGATGTACTCATAAAATCAAATAAATATGTTACGACATAGTCCAACCTAATTAAAATAGATTCAATCAGTGATTGTAGGGTGTCAACATTGATTAAAGCTCAGACAGACGATGCAGCCGCACAGTCTTGTAATAAACACGCAAACGATGGTACCTACTCCAAATTACGAAAATTGTTGGGGTGGTACGCCATTCCAAAAGTTTGGTAACCACTGGTCTACAGAATATAATATTTTTATCTTACAGTATTTTCTTAAATTAACTTATTAAGGTCCCTACGATTGCAAGGTTGGATTATATATCTCAAGTTCAAGTAATATATAGTAAAACAGATTAAATAAATGTAACTAACTCTAAGGAATAAATAATTATTATTGGATAATTTTAATAAAGCTACAAATTTAATAGCTACCTTTCTCTTATAGAAGAAATATACGCGTTTACAAGTATATTGTGAGTTACCATTGTCAATTCACACTTTTCAATAAAGTTTTATTTATTTGCACACGGTAAACTGCTGTGACATTTTGATGTACACAATTAATTTGTTTTCTCACAGGCACACTTTTTTGTTTGACAATGTTTTTGTATTTTTGAGACTATATACTTTCAACTGTCCCCCAAACATATACTCCTTACTCACAGATACATGAACAGTAACATATTTTTCTGGGATGTGTGTATGAATTTGTGTGTCAGAAGTCTAGAGGTTACTTCTATTAGACTGAGTTGTAATATATTTAATTAGATTTTATGAGTCCATTTACTTACGACTTTAATTTGTTTGTTTTGTTTGGCTTCTTACGGCATACCATCAGGAATAATTGTACGTCCCACAGTTTGGGAACCTCTGCTGTAGACTTTTTAATAAGCCTTCACTATCCTGGGCTTATTGCAATAAGCCTAAAAATTATTAGGCTGATAAGCAAATATAATATTATTTTCCAACTAGCCTGGCTAATTGTAAATTGAGGGTGCCTTTTGGAATAAGCTGGATTTTCCAATTCACCTACGACATATATATCTATAATTCGGAAACAACTGGTTTATAAAAATATATTTCAAATAATGATTTTTATAGTTAATAAGCCCTCATTTATGAAATTATAAGTTATTTCATATCTCAAAGAGGTGCGGAGATACGATAAAATTTAGAAGTTTCCTTAAGTGTAAAATACCCTCCAAGCTATTTTCATGAGGAAATGAGAACTTTCATTTTGTTTCAATATTAAACAATACATATATACGAATTGTAATCGAAACATGTTTGATATAATCTATTTTTTCTCCCCTTCTCTAAAAAAAAATATCATTAATATTAGGGTCGGATGGATTATTTAAAAAAAGAACCTCTGAGCAACCTTATGAAAACTCCATGTCCCAAGTTATCCCATCAATTGGTAAAATAATATCGTCTCTAGTCAGAGCTAGAGAATTACATTATTTAAAAAATAAATGGTACGGCACACCGCACAGACTTTCTCTCTCTTTCTATAAACTCGTAAGATTTCTGAACGGAATAATGTACATTGTATCATCACCACTCCACATAAGAACACGCATAAAATAATATACAATGATATATAATCAATGAGAAAAGAGGCGCATCTTTGTCCACCTAAGA
>CABFWO010000318.1:299963-332671 GCA_902155825.1 Timema genevievae
GGGGGGTGGTGTGGGGGTGAAATTTTGATGTTACATGTTCTGATATGCAAAAAATTTAAAAAAAGAAATCCCCCCCCCCCAAAATAAATTCCCTAAAAAATAAAAAAATTCCTAGAACCTGATTGTAGCGCCACCTACCGGGTCCAATTGTGAATCTAAACCATCCATGGACCCACTCAAACACACACAAAAAATTTCATAAAAATCGGTCCAGCCGTTTAGGAGGAGTTCAGTGACATACACACGTACAGAAGAATTATATATATTAAGATATTAACCAATAAATTTCATATTATGGCCAACATGACTAAAAAAATCTATATTTATTTATGTATTTAACATATGAACAATTGTGCACACATATTAACATCTCACGCTGTATTCTTTGTTCAAGGTCATTCTTAAATGATTTTTTTTAGTTTTTTTGCTAGATATTAATAAGTGGTTTACAGCGCCTTGGTAAAATATTTATGTTGTCCACAGCTAAATTAAGGTAACTCCTGCTTTAAAAATTATATCCAAAAAACCATTTAAAGTTAATAAAAATTGTTAAACGGCAGCATAAAGCTTCCATGGATCAACGATTGAGTGTGTTTCTGATTGTTATAAGTGGCTGATGCCGACTAATGCCGACTAACCCTTAAAATACGAGCGATAAATCACCCTAACACAGGAGTAGCCCTAGATAGCTCAGTGGTAAGATATTGACGTGCTAAGTGTTAAAAAAAGTTAAGTATATAAGTTCAATAATAATATATGTTTGAAGTAATTTCACCAATCTATTAGGGGTTTGGGATTTCCGAATTTCTTCGTAAAAACGTTTCATTTCCTTGGAATGCTTATGCCTTTTGCCCTTTACATCTCATCTGCCATCTTTCATCTTTTGTGGGGCACTTTTTTTTAAATAATAAAAATGTTCTTTCCACTATTATTACACTTCACACATCCCTAAAGCCATTAAATGCAACTACACTTAGCCACACTGAAAAAAATCCTTTCATCAATATCGCACTTGCCACACTGACTTGAAAGCGGTGGAGAGAAGTGATGGGTCAGGGCAATAATATTTACAAACATGCCAAAACCACTGGCGACAGATTTATGGTTTCAAGGACAAACAGCTAGAGACTTGGCAGGAGAAGGGATGAGCTGTCAACTCTATTCTGACCAAGCAGTTCTGTTTCGGCTATTGAGGAGCTGTATCAGATAAGTTTTAAAAATCTGGGGGCAAAATATGAATCACTTCAGTTCGTATCAGTTTTCACGAGTTTCAGATTGAATATTAATGTGAATGAAGTTCCATTGTAAAGTTAAAATAAGTCGGCATTAGTTGATATACTCCTCCTATTTATTACACAAGTTTAAGTATACAAAATAATTAATTGAATATAGCATTTATTTGGCAATTTTTTTAAGCAATTAATTGAAGGTTTATTGAAATAATATTTATTATAATTAATAAATCTCCTCAAGTACCTCTAACATTCCAAATATGAAATCTTTTCATCATTTAGTTTTTCTAAAAGTTGTTGCATTAGATGCCAAAATTTTATACTTTGAGTAAAGATTGTGCTTAAAATATACATTTAATCTATATTTAATACACCGATCCAAGTTTGTTTTAAGAAGACCTATTGATATATTTATATATAATTATTATATTATTAATTTTGGGCCATATACCCTTAACTGTGGCTTCATCTGTTGCTATTTGATTCGTTATAACTTCATAGTCATTTCGGCTTTTGTGACCGGATGGTCTAAGCCCTAAGGTGACACTCTCCAAATAGATTGGACTGCTGATGATGGAGTTATTGGGGTTTCAATCTTGGTCAGAAGCATTTAGGGTGGTTTTTAATTGATGGTTTTCCACTCTTCCTTCACGAAAATAAGGCTACACATCCTCTATAAGCTAGTATTCTATATTACTAGCACATTAGCATTATTAGTACATATTCGTATTACTCGAACGGGTAGTAGTACGCGGTGTTGGAAACACACAAAAAAGCTTCATAATCGATATTGATAATGTTAAAAATAATTGTCATTGACAGATTGTAACATTTTCTTAAGATACATGTCAACCTATGCATGGAAAGTCACACATCCAATAGCTAAACCAGCGTGCCGGAAGGAGTTCTGAATAGCTGTCGGGCCTTGTCGACAAAAAGCACACAGCAAAATAGTTTGTCTGTCTTTACTGCTGAAACCATGGTATGAAGCTTAAACCTGTATGGTGGGGTAAACTAGGGTTTTCTGCGGTTTAGAGTCTCAATATAGGTGAAGGATTAAAAAAATAATAATCTTGAGGCACACATATTTTGTTATCCCCAGATTCCATCATATACGAGAGATCAACGTCGATATACAATGATCCTGTAATTGGCCATGGATTCTTATGTCAATCATCTGCGAGAGACCAATGTTGACATACATTGATCCTGTAATTGGCCATAGAGTCTTATGTCAATCATCTGCGAGAGATCAATGTTGACATACATTGATCCTGTAATTGGCCATAGAGTCTTATGGCATTGAAGGAAAAATATATCTGGTTCTTTACACACCTGTCAATAAACGCAATACATTTAAACAATGATTTTACCAGAAATGAAATTATATGAAACCAATAAGCTACACACACACACCAATAAAGTTTTCACCAATGACTGTTTTATAATCCACTTGGAGCTAGTCTTGTGAATTCGTGTCTATTTAGTCTGTATTATCTTAAGATCTACAATCCAATTTTCATAGAGAAAACCTTTTAGAAAATACAAACATATTTTGATTACGGTCAACCCTTCCCTATCTTACTGGTATTATTAGGCATTGATACTAAAATATATCCAACTTGACGTCTGATTAACTCATGAATTTATAAATATTTGAAAAACATACAAAATGTACCTAGTAAGAGTAAGTAAAAAAATAAACCAAATTATTATATACACACTCTTAGATAAAACACTTTGATATTTATTATTAGGCCTATATGATTTGTAAAACCATGCAATCGAATGTTTTTAAAAATCCCTTAGAAAGCTTATGTAAATAACTTTCTATCTGGAAGACAAAATGGATATATTCCCGGAGATCAATGATTTTATAGAACCTAATTTTTACGTGCCATTGTATTCTTTTCTAGATGTATGTTTTATCTTTAGGGTAGTGGGAGTTGGTCAATTAATTATACATAACTAAAATTATTAATTAATTTGAAATAAATACACAGTTTGTTTAAATTATTATGATTTGTAAACGAAAGCACTGATTGCTATTAATTTAATAAATAGTTCTATGTTTTCCATATAAAAAATGACAACAGCACAGGCAAAACACTGTGACGATTACCAATAATACATCTGTTATAGAAAAAAAAATCCCTGCCATAAAAATATTGTATTGACAGCCTTCTGCTTATTGCTGCCATAGGACTGTCTGTATCCTTTTGTAAATAATTTTTCAAGGGGATTGTGGTAATCTAAGGAAATAGGAAACATTTGTGACCAAACTCGCCTTGTATTATTTAATGAAACTTGCGACAAACCAGATTGTTTGGCTGGCAGCGATTCCAGGACGCGCTCAAATGACACCCGAAATGTCGAACTAATCGATTTGCTGGTGACAAACAGGAGGCTGAGATTGGCATCTCACTGGGGGTGGCTGTACACATGTAGTTTCAAACTTGTAGTTTCACTGTGATATTCTCACATCCTCTTCACGATAATGCAGTTAGCTCTCTTCCCATCAATCTGTAGGAGCTGTGGCCCGGGCTCATCCATAAACCATGGAACTGTTGAGAGGGGCAGCTCTAATGTCTACATGGTGTTAAGTGGTGGAATAAGGAGGTCATAAAATGTAAATAAAAAGCGTTACGTGGCTAAGGATGACCCTTTTAGCCATGATTTATGCTCTGGTGAACTTGCGGACCAGTTTCAGTCCCATAAGGTATGGTTCTCTGGTGATGGATAGGTAGGGGTTCAAAACCAGACCAGATTTAGGACCTAGTTAGGGTGGGCTATCCTAAATAGCTTCTTATTCTTCCATCACGCAAACGTGGGTACATCTACTATAAAGTTTTACCCTAATCATCTCTGCCCCTTTACCACAGTAAAGTTATACAGCCCGTAAGGGTAGTTAGAGGGTTAGCATTGAACTTACTATTTACTAAACACTTTGGCTGTCTGGCCTCGATAATATACAGAGCGAAAATAAACCCACTTTTCTAACTGTTCATTTATCCATTCCTCTCGTAAGTTCTAAGAAACATGTCAACAGAGTTTGTTTACAAGAGGGAATGATCCAACCATTAAGACTGAAGTTTATTGTTAATAAAATATATTATCTTATGTTTCGACATGTTTATGTGTGATACTATTTTAAAATAGGAAATTTTTTAATGTGTGTGCACTGCTTTTGAACACGTGGGAGTTAACATATTTTTATTTGACAGTTAAAACGGAACGACTTGAGTGTTCTAGGTAAGGAGTATATTCAGGGGTGGCTCTATCGACGATACAACATGTGCATTTGCACGAGGCGGCAAAAATGTAAGAAATTGAATAAATATAAAATAATTGACTAAACAACACGTTTCCGTTTTTTATTTACCTGTCGGAGCCTTTCCCCTAGTACCCTAAAATAACATAATTTTTAACACTTGGTAAGTCATAACTCCACAGCGATGAGTTGGTAGAACTGGGCACAGCCTGAGCAGCTGAAAATGTTGAGTGCTCCGGTGATTATTAAATAATACAGTTTTCGCTTTGTTAAGATTATTAGATTCTAAAACATGCTTTTAATTTTTGTAATTAATATAATAAGCTTTTCTGTTTTTATTCCAATAGAGCATCAAAATACACCAGAATTTTTAAAACGGGTGAAAACTATCAAAATGTTGGTAGTTTTACTAAAACAACAAAAGTCAATTTTTATCAAAAATTTCGTTTTTAATTTAAAAATATTTTTGTAAATATTCTGAAAACTACTTAAAATATCGAAAAAATGCACGAATGTATATTAACTGTAGATATTTAATGGGAGAACAATTTGATTTTTCTAGATTTTCTTCTTCGTATTTTGCTTCATTTTATAAATTGCTATAATAATTTAATTTTAAGAAGAAAAAATATTCTTCTCATGCTACAATTTGTGGTCATCCGATGAAATTATATGGTATTCACCATATCAGCGAAGACATTAGAAAAATAATAAAGAAGTTTTTTTAATAAATCCAAATTTTCTTAATTTCTAGAAAATACATTAGGCCTTTGTAAATTCTGAACGGTTGGGATGTGGAGGGAAGAACTTTGGGGTGCCTTTGTAGGTTTTTGCACAAGACGTTGAAAATCCTAGGACCAGCCCTGAGTTTATTTAGTTCTTAAGCTATAAACAGTATGTATTTTATAAACTAATATACTCTAGATTTAATAAAACTGATATTATTTCTGAGAGATCCATATTCAATAACCCCTTGTTACATTTAAAACCAATGAAAACAAGTACACCCCTGTATAAAATATAACACTGATCATGGTTAGTAAGATTACCTTCTGTGTTTAAGTCGAGCTATGAGATAGATATCAACTGAGAGAGTGGGACCTATTGGGGACCAAGTCAGAAGGGAAGGCTTAGAATCAAAGTTAAGGACATTAAATAAATCGTAATAGCCCATCGAACTAAATTTGAATAAGTTGGTATCTTTAGTAGAAATGGAATTATTCAGTTTTATTTCGGGATACTTCCAGTTTACATACGTAATCACTGTATGAACGTGGATACTTATCCTGGGACTACGCATTCTATTATCTGTGTTCAAAATAAAGCATAATTAATTAAAAACGTGTGTTTTTAGTGACTCTTAAGTACTCTAACACATTATAGATAACATTCTAAAACGAAAAAGAAGTACTTTTTATCATATTAAAAATATTGTTTCGGATTGGATAAAAATAAATGATTAAAAGTAAAATTGTTTGAGAAATGTTAAGCTTACATTATTTTAAATGTAAAATATAATGTAGCTAAGAAACTGATCATCTATAACAAAACAGTGATCTTTTACCAGTGTTGGGAACCCAAAACCAAAACATTTGATTTTTCAGCTGTCATTCGGGTAAAAAGCTGCCTAGCAGATTTCTACCGTCAGTTTCACGTTGTCTTCCATAGTCTGTATACCATGATCACCTATTTGAAGTTTTGAACTCTGTGCAACAAGTGGAATAGCAAAAAAATATCGCAAGTACAAATAATTTATTTTTATAAATTATACTTCACGTAAAGTTTTATTTATCTACTCAAGTTAGCTAAAATATTTCTTTGCCACTTAAGTTTTATAATCAAACATGTTTCTTCGAAATATTAATTGCATTGAATGAAATGAATAATTACAAATTGTGTCCGTATGTTGGTGACTAAATCTTTTTGAATGCTAAGTGTATTGAATAAAAACTGATCCTGATCAGTAGATTCAGAATTTACATGCAAATTAAAGTCCCAATATAAACCTATGTGATGTCTGAAAAATCAAATATATTAATCTAATTATACAAAATTCCACCACGCAGGTACCACTGCCAATGTTTGTTTGGAAAAACTCTGCCCTGGTGTGGTCCAAAATAATACTTAAATAAATTAAAATTTGCACATAATAGAAAGGGTCTTACATTAAAGAGTAGAATATATGGTTTGAATGCCAATTTAATGAAAAGTGTTTGTTACAAATTTTTTTTACATTTAACCAAATTTTTATATGGATTAAATAGTAATAATAATTCTTAACATTCTCATAATTTTCCATAATGATTTAAAACAAAGAATTTTTCAAATTTTTGGTGCCATATTTTGACTCTTCTTTAGCAACATTTTGTAAAATGAAGCTCCTTTTTACTTCACAGGAAGTGATTGGGAATTTTTTAAGTACGTATATTTATTTAATAATTGTGATTACATTAATTTTAGTCTAGTATTTTCTCCACAAATGATAGGTATCCTTTACATGTTCAGATATTTCAAGTGTCTTATTTTTTACAAGAATGAAAGATATGTGAAACAACAGTGCTAAAGTATGAAAAAAGGGGCAAAATAAAAAATACTACGAATATAAAATGTATGCTCTTATTTATTGTACATAAAATAAATGTAGTAATATTCATAAAATATGTAAAATACTTAAAATATGGAAAATATGCAGAAACAGATGTTCTAATCTGGGTCTTTTATTGTGACCGTGTATTTTTCGTATCAATATTAATTACCTAGTTGTAATTATTAGTGAATTAGGTTAGTATAGTAAACTGCAATTTGATACTCATTTTACTGAATTTCAATTAAACTGGCATGGCTTGGCTTGCACCTTATCGAAGTGTGTATAGACAATGTAAAAGGTTCTACCAATATAATAGTTTCATACTGTAAAAGAGATTAAAATAATTATTGGATGATAGTTGTTACCGTTCCGGTTGTTAAAACTTTTTTAATTCAAGCACTGGGGCTAGCTCAAGATAGGGATATGGTGTAATGAGGTGTACTGAATTTAACTAGCTCGAGATAGGAATAGGCTGTAATGAGGTGAACTGTATATAACAAGATAAAGATAGGGATCGGGCGTAATGAGGTGGACTGGAAAGAACTAGCTCAGTATAGGATAGACTGTAATGAGGTGAAATGGATAAAACTATCTTAAGATAGGAATAGGGTGTAATGAGGTGGACCAGAGAAAATTATCTTAAAGATAGGGGTACTAGATAGAGCCAACTCAATATAGAGATAGTTGGCGTACTTTTCAGAGTAGGATAATGAACTTTCGAGCTACTAACGCCATAGAGTAACTAAGAAGTCAATGTTAAACCGTATTTAGATACGAATTTTAATCAAAATCCTTAAAGCCAATTTATAGAAACTGTATAATTTCTGTTTCATCCTTATGTAAACTACACCTAATTTTTTGGTAAGATATCTAATTGTAAATATCCTTGAAGCTATCGTATGAAAAACCTAGATACCAAGTTTAAGTCTGAACGATAAAATGATTTCGGGTCTAGGCCGTTATATATCCTGTACATACAGGCACAGAGAAAATCAGACAAATGGCATCGCAGAAAACTAATTTTTCTTGTTGAAGGGTTCATGAAACTTTACATTTATCAAAATCCCAAGTTCGATTTATTTGAAGATATAAAATACTTGTCTCTCTTAGAGATCGAGAGAAATAAAAGAAAAATGTGTTTTTAAACACAGTTTTTTGAAATGATATAATTGAAAAATGTTTCTGACAGATATAGAACCAAGTCCCGAAATTATCGCTGTGATTACCAACTAATATATTCTGACAATATAAAATCTAGTTATACACTCCTTCAGATTATTCTATCAAAGTAACTCAATATTTTCTCCGAACTCGCAAGCATTTGGAGTTTTCTTTCGAAGTTCCTGCTCACTTTAGGAAATTAATTTACGAAGGAACACGCCTTGGCGTGATAAAAAAGTGAATTCTATTAGTGTTTGCATGGTCTAACTGATAGTCCCGGGATCTAAGCCTTGTTGAGCAAATTTCTTCAGATAAATATTATTTTATCTTGTCATAGGATTTCGAAACCAACCATAATATGGTGTTTGTATTTCAGGTGAGTGCACTAAATCCAAACTTTGCTGGAACTTTCTTCTGTGAGCTATGGTGAGTAGACCTATTATTTATTACAAATATTGTGTGTAGCTTGAACATGTAGCAAGGCGCGGTTCTAAAAATATATATGTTTTAAATTAAATTTCATAAACATGATCTTTCAATGATATTTAGAATTATGTTCTGAGGGTAGTTAACTGTGGGAAATCAGTCTTAAGGTGGTGGTTATCATATCATCGAGGTTTATTTAACATTTGGAGCAAAGTGAGTGTTTTATTCTCGGCTTAAGTTTACTTCATTCCCCTCCGCCTCATGGCTGAAACCTTGGAAGTGTTATTCTCGGTATACTAAACAGTATCTTGTTTGTACTCGTGTAATTAACTTTTTGTGAGTGTAGTCCATGCTAAGCTTTATTTATTTATTTCTCAGACCAGTGGTTGGAAAAGCTAGTTTTGTATCTCAAACTTTTAACGTATTTATTATTTATTTTTTGGTCCACTTCATTCATAAAATTTACTGCTCGTCAAGCTATGTCATTTCCTTGGCACACATCCCGGTTTGGTGATGCCAGGTTTGAATCCCGTCTGAATATATCAAACTCCCAAGGGATAGTTTTAATGTTTTGAGATGAATGTGAGCCTAGTCGTGTGTGAAGTGAAATTCACGTCCATCTTGTGCATTTTCTGAACTTGAGTTGAATTAATAATACTATAACATGGTTTATTTTTAGGTTCCAAAACTAAGAAATAGATCCCTTGAAAACCCATCACAACAAACATTATTTCAGTTTGAGAATCCATGAATTGTGAGGAGGAATATGTGTTCAGCTTTGTCTTCTTTGGAAATGGGTAGTTCTAATCGTTTACTCTAGTTAGATACCCACTTCGATGGTTTCATGGTCTAAGGCACTACTCAATAGATTAGACTGCCGAATAAGAGGTGATTGGGGTTCAATCCCACGCGTGTGCAATGAGGGAGGTTTTACCTAAATGGTTTTCCACTCTCTCCACGCAAATGTTGGTGTACTTCTTCTAAACTTTGACAACTCCTAATCCCTAACACATTAGTGTAATTAGTATAGAGGTGTGTAACCCGAACGTATAGTAAGTGGCGGTGCTTAAAATAAAACTCTAGTTAGATGTTTTATGACAAATAAACTTTAATATATAAAATTCCCAGGTGAGCTGTGGTATTATTTATTTTTTGCCAAGTCAGTTATTGATGGTCGGGTTGATGGTAATAAATATTTTGACAACGGGTTATTTGATCAGTATTAAAAATATTATTCCTTTTTAAGACTATAATTAAAAGTAGAACTAACAATTTTCTTTAAAAAAAACTGAGACGCTATTTGGCTTGTTTGCATTGTAATGTTGTTGTTGAAATGGTTTCACTTGTTCAAATTTTGAAACTGTATATTTTAAAAGTCTCACTTTTGTATGAAGAGATGCAGTGATTTAACTAAATAGAAAAATTGGGTATGAGGGGTGAAAAAAAAAGTGAAATTGCTATTATAGAAGGAGAAAGAGGTGTCAAATTTATTGACATTTTAATAAATAATCAACTTCAATAAATACTTGTTCATTTGAATTATTAATTGTCTTTGCATCTTCTGGTAATAATTTAGTAAGTTTTCTAGATGACCAGAGAAAAGTTTGTTATTTTTTTTTCTAATTTTAAAGATGGCTCAAACTTTTTATGGAGAGTGAGTTGTAGTAAGAGATATTTGTTGAATTTTAAATTCTTTATTTTTCCCCACTTAATTCTTGTAGTATGGTATACATCCTTGCATTTATGTTAGTCTATAGCCACAAAATAAGTGTATTAAGTTACTATTAAGATAACTGATGTATTTTATTACTTTATTTTTCTATTAGCTATGGTATGCTATATGGAACTCCCTCTATGTTTACAATGTAGGTTCTAGTCACATTTCCAGTGTATTTAAATGGGGACCTTAAGTATTTTTCTTTGTCAGATAAGCCCAGTCAATATATTTAATACTATTTTAACATTTATTTGCAGAGCAATCATATTTAGAAATACAAAAAAATTGGTAACAAGTATAAATTAAATATAGAACCAAGATTAAGATTAAAAATTCAATGAAAAACATTCATATTAATAAAAATAAATAATAGAGTTGATACAGTTAGGAAGTACAAAAAATGTGAGGGTGCACGAAACTCATCCACCAAGGAGACATTTGTATAAACTTTAGAGAGAATATTGTATTTAAAACTCAGTGACTTGTTTTAGTTAACAAAACAACCACAAAAAGAATATAAACTCTCCCTATTATTTCTATATTCAGCACAGGACTTAACAGAGCCTAACTTTAAAAGAATATTCCTTGCAAGGCAAAACACAAATACTGTCATCCTAAATGGAATATAAATAAAAATCGATATATTTTTATCTCTTAGAATTAGTATAACTTCATTAGAAAAATTATTCCACTTATCTCCCAACATCAACTCTTCTTTTTATTAATTTTATAGATATACTCGCTAAATATTATTTATATTAATGGTAATGGAAAAGAAATTGTTTTAATCTTGAGCGTTTGGACTGAGGTTGGTTAGTTATTTAATAGTCTCTAACCACTAAAATGATGGTATTAATTCAAAAAATTCTAGAAAATTTTAAAAATTAACAATATCATAATAATTATGCTGTTTAAAGAGTTCCAATCCTAAGGACAAAAAATTTAATAATTCATCCGGTTGTAAAATGAACCAATACCTACAATTATTATTTATCACGTCACGTGAATACAATTCACATCCAAAAACTGCCACCTTGCTTTGATGTTTTTGTAATAGGTTTTATACAACACAAATTTTCCGAACAAAGGGAATTTAATATCATCACACGACTTAAAAACTATTTTAATTCTAAAATATGACTAACTAGTCATCAAGCCATAAAGGTGCTTGAATACTCGAGTCATTAACGTCATCAATACAGTTTATGTTGTGACTACTTATTAAATCACATCATTCGATTCAAAAAAATCCATTCCTTATTACTGCCTCTGTTATCTTTCGTTTTCTGGAAATTTATATATTAATGATCAATCCAAAATGTATGTATTTTCGGAATTTTCGGAGTGTAAAAGTCCAACTTTTAAATTTTTTTCTCTCATGGGTGGCCACCACCTCTTTATCATTAACATTCTTTTAAATAATCGGAGCTTCTTCCTTTCTTTTATCTTTGTCGTAATCCATGTTTCACTTTTATTCATGGATTAGTTACTTGAATATCAAGTATAAAAGGTAAATATTAAATATTTCAAATTAATAATAAATTTATAAAAAGCATTTGTCTAAACCTATAATTAAATTTGTTCTCCACACACCATATTAATTTAATGAATTTATATAATTTCTAAATTTTACACAAAATAAAATAAGTTTTACTGAGTTTCATACTTTCCTTTGTGTTCTCTTAAACATTTTTAATTCCCTTTTTCCTCGGCCCATTCTTCTCCTCACCCTAGAAAGTTAATTTGTCTTCAAAGCTCCAAGTAAAACTTGGCTCATGCCCCGGAGAGTAATCTGTGCTTGTGTCTTTCTCTCTGGTTGAAATACCTGAGCTGCGGGGGCTCGGCGGGCTATTAAATCCTTTCAACAGCTCGCCACATTCTTGGCTGGATGGAACACAACGTAGATTATCGATAAGAGCTTCGAGACTATGGAGCAAGTTTATAGGGACGTCATCCAAGAAAATAAAGTGACTTTCTGGAAAAATGTTTAACAATACTTCTGGTCTAGTACGTTACTTTTAGATGAGCAACTAGTTAAGTTATCACGGAACGAGATCTTGTCATAAGGTTTTAAATAAATAGTAAGTTTATATTTATAAAAAATAATCAAATTTTATACATATATATATATATCATTTATTTGAATTATTTAACGCTTACTTCCTGAACCAACTGATTTTATCAGCACAAAATGTAAAGTGGTCAGGGTTTTAGGATCTTAGCTCTCGACCATTTCATCTATAATATATTTGTTTTCCAACGTTTATTTTGTTAATTTAATAATTTTCTTGAAACACATAAATTAATTTTTGATATAATAGGCTTGCAAGAGCCCAGCAGTAGTAATAATATCCAAGTACATTTGATCAGTTTAAATTTCATTCTACAAAATTATCCCTCCCTCCCCCCCTCCAATTTATTAGAAATTTTGTTTTCATTGTCAATATACTGAAAATACCATTCTTATTATATATTATTGCTATCCAACAAGTTAGGCCTATTGTGATCAAATAACCCTCTGCATTTACGATTTATTTGTTTATTCTGGGCCTAGTTTAATCCATATTTATCATTACCAAATTGTTCAGCTAAAATGTCCAATTATAAGAAAGTGTTGGGTGTTATGCTAATTTTGTAAGTAGTCCAAGCCATAATTAAATTTGTTAGCAACATATACTCTAAATTTCAACACATCAACATCATTTTTAGACATTTAACTTTTAAATCTAGTATTTTACATTCTTATAAAACCATTGTTCTAATATAGCGTCATCTAAATGTATAACTTCAACTTTATTTTATTTCCAACCGGAAGCTACGGTCTATTTTGAGAAGCACGTGTGGCTTCTCAGTGTAAAGGGGAGGTTTGGCGCGAAACCACCGGCCAATCAGCGCTTGAGCCTGGTTTTCACGGCGATAGTTAATTGTGATAGTTGTTCTTTTTTGTGTTATCTTGAGGAACGCAGCCTAGGATTAGCACACTTCCCAAGTAACACGCTAGTTTGTAGGAGGTACTACTCTTTTTAGTCAAGTTTACAATCCATTGAGGGTGATGAAGAAGATATGGAGAAAAAAGGTTAAAGTACAATTTTAAAGTCCTGTTGAAAGATTTTAACATTTTGGCAGTGTACGTGTTAAAATCATTCAACAGTGCACAATGCTATGTCTCAGTTAAGATGGGAACTGGCACATCAATGGATCACAAAGTCTAGAAAAACACCAAACCTAAATATTCGCTAATTTCAACCCAGAGGCTACACTAGCTCCACCTACCTCCACAGTTAAATAGAGAAATATATTGATAGTTTCAACTCCACCAGAGAAGTTTTCATATTTAGCAATCAAGTTGGTATCAAGAAGACAACCTCCTGTTTAGTCCAACCACTATTAATTCCTGAGGATGATGCTATTATAGCAACGAAATATTAAAGTGTGTGTGTGAATATGTTGTTATGTTTTTACTTTTATTTGTGCTCTATTATTTTGCTACTAGTCTATCATTTTATTTATTACAAATTTCAATAGTGTACTGTATCCAATCTCAACGTTAAGGTACTATGAGCTATAATTTTCCATCGAGCGTGTTGTAAGAGGGTGAGAATGTAAGAGGAATGTATGTACCTGCAAGAAACTATAGATATTCAGTCCTGAGGCTACCGTGTGACACCTTGCAAGGTAACGTAACATCCGTTGTTTACAGGAATTGTCTGTATTACCTGTTTTGGGTCATGTGATCATAGCTATATTCTGATTGTTTGCAGGGCACAGTTTCAAATCCAAGAAAAGTAAAGAGCATCTCTCGTGGCATTTGGCCGAATACGGGTCTTTGTGTGCCAACCATATATGTAATTTGTAAATTACGGTATCTCCCTGGCAATGATTTTGTGTGTGTATGTGTGGGTTTTACCCACACGTATGTTTGTAAACATAATTAACTAATATAAGTATGTGCATTGGCCATAATTATTAATATAAATGATAAAATTAACAAATTGAACTTATTATTCAACAACGTGTACTATCCACTATACGATTAAACAAATTATCGTGCTGAGATATCATATTTTTAACTATTCTTTTTCACGTATGTAAAAAAAATCGTATTAGATTATATTATTTTATTTATGATCGTTGGTGGAATTAGATGCTATTTTTTTCCACTATGCATCTGCAACAATGTATATTTTATAGTTTCACTATCTTACACGAGTTTTAAGTCAATGATTCCATTTTTATAAAGAGGAGCGAGTAATTCTGTGTGGAGCAGCTTATCATTTATTTTATTTAAGGTTTAGGTGCTCATGTTTTAAATATAGTCCATAAAGCAATATTGTATTCCTCTGGCAGTAAATGGATATGAATTAGGAATGCACTGGATTATTAGATATATTTAGAAAATGATTTGTTTGAAATATACATTAAGAACGTTAAGATGAAACACAATTGGACTCTTCAATCATTTGTTCACTGTTTAATACAATATTCAGATAAAACGAGTAAAGAAAACGCCAAAAAATAATAAAAATATTACATTATTTGTTTGTTTCCAAATCTAGATATTTTCCGTAAAGGCTTTGCTAGCATCGTGATACGCTAGAATATTTTCGGGGTGGCTTCATATGCACTTTTAATTTATGTTGTTAGGCCTACCCAAACACAATACTAACAATACAAATGAAGAGGGATTTTTCTTCTAGCACCACATATTACTACCCATTCAGGTTATACGCCTATGTACTAATTACGACAGTGGGTTGGGGATGAGGAAGGTTGGATTTAGAGGAAGTGCACCCACATTTCCGTGGAGAGAGAGAGAGAGAAAGTGAAAACCATTTAAGATAAACCCCCTACATACCTCAACCAGTATCGATCCACGATCTCCCCATATCGGCAGTCTAGTGTTGAGCTACCACCATGACACTATAGTTACATTTGTTTATTTTCAGCACAAGAACTACAGTTGAACTAAGCTAATGTGTGAGAGTAAGGATGGTATTTAAAGTAAGTTCATTAGCACTGACATGGAGAAGGGATGGGGAATCTATTGTTTTAAACTATTTGAGGAAAACCCCCCGGTAAAGATTCAAACCTCAACCTCCCCAACACTGGTGAACCAGTATAGTGCCAGATGTACACCATAAACCACGTGACTGCCAATGTGGGCCTTGATACATGTGTAGTTTCTCCTTAAAGTCAGAGTATATCTGGTTCGTATCTCGTCTCGTCCTAATCTAATATATCTCAAAGTCTCCCTCTCATGGTGGTACCTATCCTAGATGGAGGAAGGGTTGGCTACATGGACAGTGTTGCTGGCTTTTACCTGGGAGGTTGGTGCTTATTCCCAGAAGAGGTCACTTTCATTACCCTTTCTGCTCTATGTGACTGTATAGCTGGAGTCTGGGCGATCGAAGGTTGAAGAGTGGTTGGCTCTGTTTTCAAGATATGGTAGCTCTAAAATATACAATGAACTTAGTTACAATCAGTTGGTTGACAGAAAATTGGAACTATGCATACGTACTAAGGGAAAATAGAGGGTGCACAGATCGGAACTTGTCTACTTTTTTCTAAATTACAAGTCTGAATACTTAAATCATGTTATCATCGATTTGTGATTTTAAATAGATATCCAATATGGTCCATTAGCACTATCTGCTGTTTAATACAATATTGATTAGTTCTATATTGAAATTCTTCTTCAAGGAGAAATTCTACCCCTCAATCCAAAGAAATTTAAAAGCGACCATGAACTTCACCCGTGTAACGCTGGGGACTTTCAGCCGGTTTTACATAAAGATGACCCGCCTCGGTGGCGTAGTTAGCTAACGCACCAGTCGTGTTGAGCTCGACTGCCGAGGACGGGGAGATCGAGGTTCGAATCTTGGTCGAGTGAACTGGGGGAGGGGTTCCTTAATGGTTTTCCACTTTCCCTCCACGCAAATGCGGGTTCACTTCCTCTAAATTCAACCTTCCCAATTCCTAACCCATTAGTGTAATTAGTACTTAAGCGTATAACCCGAACGGATGGTAAGACGCAGTGCTAAGTATTATTATTATTATTATTATTATTATATAAGATGCTGCGATCCTCATGACTAGAACCACGTGACAGCTGCTTAGGGTAGATTCAAAACCAAGAACTGCATATAAAACTTTACTGACATACAGATTAGTAACAAGTTAATTGAAATTATTTCATTCATCAATAAAAAAATATTATATTTCATATTCGGAAAGATAAAATAAAAACTTTTGTGTTTGCTGTCTAATAGTTCGTTACGAACTATATGATTATTTTTTTAAATATAAAAAATGTTTGAGAACGAAACCAGAACAAAAAAAAAATCCTACACTCGAGCACCATGATTTGTCTGAAGACAATGAAGGACCAGAATATGGCCCTCCCTATTGTCCACGGTCCTCTATTCATCAGAGTAATTGCCCTCTGCGCAACTTTGTGCTGTGTGCTCTGACGTGAAGGGGCTGCTGCAAGAACAATGCAACCGGTACTCTTCCAAGCTTATAAACTTTCAGATCATCAAACTTCAAAAGTGATCAATTTAGATTGTTGACAAACTTACGATGATTGGAATCTGGATGTCAGAGGACTCCGACCACCGTGCGTAGTACGATTTATTCAAGGTTGACGTACATGTTGATTAATAATGCAATATACAATATAAGTCCTTGTTTATGTCCTGATAGTGTAGGAAACTTGTCTAGATATTTTATTTAGACATACTCACATATACACACGATATACATATTAATTTAACTTAAAACAGCACATTTAACACAGCCAACTATAGCTCTAGACACTGGTAATAGAATGGACAAATGATATATAATCAATAGGCCTATTACACTTTCAGGACATCATCTAGAATCAATTGAAGTATTGGAGCTAGTCTCGCTGGACACTTGGGATATCCTCAAATTTACACTAAGGGTGAAGATATGGGTAAGATAGTGTTTATAAGAAATGTAGCCAAATTAGCGTTGAGGTAAAGTTGGAAACCATTTAGAGAAAACTTTCTTCGGCACACTCGACCAGGATTCGAACTTCATGCGCCACCAAAGTTGATAAGTTTTTAAAATAATAATTCGTCATTTATATTATGACGTAATGGTTCAAGATTATCAAAATAAAAACGGTTACCAAACTTGTAGATTATGTCTATAATATCTTGGTATGTTAAAAAAAAATGCACTTAGGACTTTCTAAATATGTCCTCCTTAGATTTTTATGTTTCTTGCCGTAGTCGTGAGGATGAAACAGGGATTTACATGAATTTTACCTCCTCGATTTATTTAAATCACCACTCTTTTAAAACAAATTTTGTAGAATTCACCTACTTCATTGTGAGACCTGTCTTCCCCAATTCACAACCGTCATAGACATTATTCACTAGACCACTTATTAATTTAGATTTATAAAAGTTGAAAATTACTTGGAAATATCCTAAACATAACAAATCATACCACAACAATATTCACTAACCTACATATAAATTTAGATTTATAAATTACAAAAAATATCTTTAAAATATCTTAAACATAACAAACAGTATTACAATATTAATATATTCATCGAACAAGAAAGATCGGAAATAAACAAAAATTAAATGTCAACAGAAGTGAACCAAATCAATGTTCATTAGATTAGTCGAGGTTTTATTATAATTGAAACAACTCTATGTATGCATTGGAAATAAAATAACAAGATCATCCCGATATCATACGAAACTTCACGATACAACGCTCGAACCAGTTGGTAAAAATAATTGCGTTTATATCGATATTAAACCTTAAAACACAAACAAATTAAACCCATCGTCATTATTATTATAATAATCACATTGAAAAATTAAAAAACTTTAAGAAAACAAAAGGATTAAATAGTTAACTTTGTCTTGCAAGTGAATTATGTTGCTTTTGGCGGCATTTTGGTTAAACAATCCATCTGTATTCCGTAGCCGGAGTTTTGCAGATCTTAGTTATTCTGATTAACACATCGAAGAGAGTGAAAATTATTAATTAAATTGTTTTTATCTTCGAGCAAGTAAAATCTTTTAGATTGCCATGTTCGTTATAATAGTTATGTAGCCTAAGAAATAATAATTTCAAAGTGGTTTAACTAGTGGCCGATTTTGGGTAAAATTTTATTTTTTTGAAATTAGCTTTATTGATTTGGATAAAAATTGATATCAGGGGACTATTTTACATATAAATAATAATGCATCTTTATTTATCTAAATAAATTAATGTAAGGTTTATATAAATTAGAGAAAATGTAATATTTTGGAGATTGACCTCCTCAAAAAATTAAATTAAAATGGGGATCTTTGTTTAGTTTTTAAAGATAAATAAGAATACGTTTTAGTTTTTACAAATAACAAAGAGTAATTTTAAGATAGTTAAAAAATCATTTATTTTTGGGATTTGGAATTTTTCTAAAAATATTTGAACTTCTTAGTTTAATATATAAAGAATAATTATTATTGTGATTAACAATATGATGTTTTTGTTTTATGAATAAAATATACTTATGGGTAGTTTTCTCAAAGCGAATTTTTGAGCATTTTTAAAAGCTAAAATACACAATACGAGAAAGTTTGTGAAATTGTGTAATTTACTTTTTTCTCTACCACGTTTTACTGCCCTGTCGGGATGGCAGCATTTTGATTACAACTAATGCCGAGTCCAGACTAGAACAGAACAAAGAATCGAACACTGTTTGCGAACAGTGTGGATGGTTTTCTGAACACATCATTGCAACTAAATCTGTTCGTTCTCTTTGTGCACCGATTCACCAGTTGTCTGTTTTGGCCCGTCACATCAAAGGATGTTCATGTTCGGGCCTGGAGTTATTTCCACGTTTCTGTGAAAATTTCCACGAACATCCACTCACTGGCGGGACAACAGCCAAGTTATACCTCTAGTTTGGTTTGTTTTTAGCAAGTACATATATTTTTTGGAGAGTGTATTTATTTGTGTGTTTGTTGAAAAATAATCACTTACTTTATTTTAGTAGCTTGTAGAAAAATGGAGTTGTCCAAAGATGATCAAATAAATATAATTTATCTTTACAAGCAATAAAAAAAAATCTCTCCTTGAGGACATTGTGGCTGAAATAGGCAAAAAATGGAAAAAAAATAATTTGGCACTTTTTTGGTTTGGTCGTAATGCATCCTCTGCTAGTACTTGAACACGTGTACTCATCACACCACCGATATTGGAACACAATTACGAGATTACCTATTAGCTATGGGAACACTTTGCGAACATGCTATGTTCAAATTTGGACATTTCGGCAAAAGAGAACCGAACAACGAACATATCCTATGGAAATGTTCCCGAACATGTTCTGTTTGGTGTTCTGTTTTAGTCTGAATCCGGCTTAATACGTAGAGTGAAGTAAAATAATTATAATTTAGAGGAAATGTATCCGCCCTTGTATGGAGAGAAATAATTTATGAAAAAATTATCGTAGATACAACCAGCTGGGGTTGGCCGTCACCTGCAATCCAGACTATGTGAAACTGATGTTCAATCCTATTGACCGTAAGGATTCCAGCAGCAAGTCTTAGCTGTAAAATTGAATATATGATTATATAAAATTTTCACTCTCCAAGCCAACTCATTAGACCTAGAAAAGTCACAACACCCATTGCACCGGACATCAATTTATGACCATGAAATTTAATTTCACAAATTATAATAAGATATTAGCAATGTCGATAATTTAATCTGGTGTTTGTAAATTATTTGATGGATGCACAACCGACTGAAATAAAGTGGTTGATGTCTACACAAAGTGTCTTTTCACATTCTGCGCGGATAGTTTTTCTTGAATCTTTAATATTCACCTTTTCCTGTTGCTTTAGGTGAGTTAGTTTCCTATTTATAAATGGTTTTCCACACTTTATATCAAAGGAAAAGCGGAAATACTTCCCCCAAAGAGCATTCCTAATCCATTAGTGTAATCAAAGGCATATACCTCGTACTAGTAGTAAAGATAGCGAAACAATTAAAGTAAATGTTATGACACAATCGCACAAATTTTCGCATACTTAAATGTAAATAATTTTTGACTTATAAAAACAAACAAATAATTTTTATACTCAAAATAATCATTTTACGAATAAATTTTAAACCAAATTGTTCAAGTTATATTAACAAAATTCAAATTTAAAAAAATAAATGATTTGAAAGCTACTTACTCTAACTTTTTATGTTATTTGTAAGAATTAAAACCTTTTCTTATTTATCGTGAAATAATATTCACATATTGCCATTTTGAATTAAATCTTCAGGTCAATTTCCAAATATTCAATTTTTCTATAATTTGTTATAAGTAAACTACTAATAATTTAATTTATTTTAGATAAATAAAAATACATTATTATTGATATTTGAAATATTCTTCCGATACCAAATTTGAACCAAATCGCTAAATTGCTTATATATGCATTTCAAATAAAATCGTTAGAGCCATTTTCGAAATATTTTGAGTCAAAAGACCTATGGGTAAACTGGCTAGGGTAAAAAAAGTTTTGTGGTTTAGCCCTATTGTATATAAATACATGTTCATGTTCATCTAGCTCGTAAAAACTGTCAAAATCTCGAGATCTATTTTTTTCACGATTACAATACTTTCTCTTTATATTAGTACTTTAAAAAGGTCTGGATGTTGTGTTTGACTAAGCCACCAATAGCTAGACTTGGCGCTAAGGAACATAACAAATAACAAGCACAATATTCACGGCTCATTGTATTTGACCCGTATTGTGCCTTGTTAAGATAAAATTTAAAACTATATGGGTGATCACGTGGACTAAGGTGCCACGCTTTTAATTGACTGGACTACCGGTGTCAGAGTGTATATATTTCGAATGTTGACTGGTGCAATGAAGTATGTTTTTCTACATAAAACTAATGATGTGTAGTCTGTAATCCACTTGCACTGTCTCTAAAATGAACAAACACAATTGTAAATTAAGTCTCCAATAAATATATGGTAAAACTTACTAATGAATATAAAACCCCTGTAATCTTTGAAGATACATTAAGGAGACTGAGTGTTGTCTTTGTTCTAGAATGTTCTATCTTGTCATTACTGTGCTAATGTAATCAATTGGTTCAGAAAGCGGGAGTTAAACATCCGTGACATACCAATAATATTATTAAAATTGAAACTTTTTTTCTAAAGAAGGAACACTTTTCAAGTTTATGAATTAATTTTAAAGCTGTTAAAAAATGTGTCTATATATTTTTTTCAATCTTTCACCAAATTGTGAGTTTGTTAGTAGATAATATGCGTATTTAACTGTTATTTACAAGAAACGTATTTTGGAGAGAACCAATCTGTAAGACATGAACTCATCAATCTCATCCAAATAAAACTTCCTCAAGAATCGTTTCAAATATCATGAATGTTAAAGGAAGGAATTCCACTCAGAAATTCTGATTATTTTATTATTTTCATTTCCACAGATTCTTTTTTTCTCCGTCTGGCCAAGAGCCCTTGTAAAAAGAACTTTAATAAGAGTAAATAAATGTGAAGAGGGACACTTTTATTTTTACTTTATATTCCTGTGATTTGTAAGGCGTATGACGGATGTTAAAGTGGGTACATTAGTGAAAAGTAAAAACCATCACGAAAGAAAGATTACAACATTTAAAAAATAAATTATTTTTGCCTTCAAGGAAACAAATATTTTAAATCTACCTTAAAATTTTAAAGAACTAAAATATGAGGTACGAGTGTAATACTGGTTTCTTAAGTTACATTTTTCTTCCATTTTTATCTTTCTTTGAAATTATATTTTGTTTGCAATACAATTCTTGTGTTTTAATTCATTTGTCAATTATACTCAAACCAACTTTGATGGTTTAATGTGTTTGTGCCTGATTCAGAAAGAAAGTTAAAGAGTTCAATCCCAGCCGACTGCACTAAAGATGTGTTTTCTATTATAAAATAGCTTATTTAAATCCTCCCTCCAGGCGAGGCAACGTGATCTCTCGTAATTAATCTACTTATATATTCCTCTTCGTAATACGCTAATATTGTTGGATGGAAGGGGATGTGAGGAAAGGTCAGTGTTTTGAGGTTTCATAAAACACAATTTATTTCGGCAAAACAAATCAGTTAATATTCAAGTATAAACCGAGAGTTTCATTTTCCACACATATAAATATCAACAATTCTTGAATATTTATTATGAGTATAGTAGAATTTCAAGATAAACTTTTTAATTAGTGGAACAAGGTTTAATTAAGTTCTAGGACACTGTTGACAGATATTCAAGAACTTCTGAACTGGCTATGTGAAGAAAAGGAAATCCGTGCTTCTTCTGGATAAATATAGGCATATATTTATATATTGATGAGAAAAATTGTTGGTATTAAAACTTCAGAAATATTAACCTTAACTGTGAACCCCTACCATCCCGCCTTGAAGGGGGTCCCCCCCATTCCGACACGTGTTGATGACATTCAGAAAACCCACACTAATTAAGAATTTGTTGTTTTAAAAGATAGCTCACGACAAAATTGAGCCCCTTTAGTAATGCATAATCTGAAATTGATGTGTAGTTAGCTAACGCGCTAGTTTCATGTTGAGCTAGACTGCCGAAGACGGGGATATCGAGGTTAGAATATTGCTCTGGTGAACTGGGGGTTGTTTTTCCTAAAGAGTTTTCCACTTTTCCTCCACGCAAATGTGGGTTCACTTCCTCTATATTCAACCTTCCCAATCCCTAATCCGTTTGAGTAATTAGTACTTAAGGGTATAACCCGAATGGGTAGTAAGACGTGGTGCTAAGTATTAATTATAGTATTATAATGTGTTAAAAGTTAGAAGTAGCTAAATTTCAACACGTTTAAAGCAAAACATCGCATATTGAACTAATTGGTATTAATCCAATATATTAAAGTAATTTTTAACTAGACACAAACTGATATCCAAGATCTTTCAGTGTTTTTGTTAATGGATAGCTTCCATTCTCTTGAGAATTAGTACAAATAAAATATATTTTCCTTCAATGATGTTATAAAGTATTTAAAATGGTTTTAACTAGATTCCAAATGTATAATAGTCAAGTAGAATTATTATTATAAATATAGTACACAAAACATTTTATTTTGAGACATTTTATATTTTCATTCTCTTTGTTGAAGACCTCTTCATCTGTGCTGTGACCCTGTCCGTCCAAGATATCTTTTCTACAATTATCAACACCTTGTTTCAAGAACCTAAATTATTTTCCTTTCCCGCCTTGCTATGGTCCTTGATTCTGACCTTTACAATGATAATAGCAAACGCACCATATAAAACATTCTACACAGTTTTTCTTGACCTTAATATTGATATATATTTTTATGTTAGTGGTTGTCTGTTCTTATTGAAAGATACTTCTACTTTATCTTGTAACTATTGCTAGCTATCAGTTGCCACTACTCCTATCGCGAATTGACTATACAGAACTCTGGGGTTTTGAAAATTCATATTAAATCCATCTATAAAGTATAATCATTAGTTTTCTTCGTTCGTATTCAGTAAATTACCCAGTTTTGTTCACTAAGATTTGAAATTAATTCGTCAAAGGCTGACCTTGAGTGAATGATTCACGATTGCACTGGGAAGTGATAGTGCCATGGTGACACCACGGTAGAAAACACAGTGCGTATTTGGTTTGTTGAAACTCGATCTGTTGTTACTGTTCGGAGGAATTTTCGACGTGAGTATAGTAGTAGCGTGCCTTCATATAAGACTATTTACCAGTGGCTGAAACATTTTAAGGAAACAGAAAGTATTTTGAAAGGGGAGGCTGTCTATTTAAGAAGATAATGTGGAATGAATCCGAGTTTCCTGTGCCCGTATCACAAAAAAGTCACAAGTTTGACGCAGTTGACTGCTGGGAATCCCTAAATCTACTGTTTACAAAGTGTTTAGTAAAAGACCTCGATTGACTGCTTACCACATTCAACTTTTGCATAAAATTGAACATAATGACAAAGTTAAAATATTCGAGTTTGCAGTTTCCTGCCAAACAAAATTGAGGAAAATAAAATTTCCCAAAAATGTTATTTTTTCTGATGAGGTGACATTCCTTGCAGGTGCCACTGTGAACCGTCATAGTTGTATTATTTAGGGGTCAGGACCACCATATGAATTTGTTGAATATCAGCGCGGGTCTCCAAAAATCAAAGTTTGGTATGGTCTGTTAGACGACCGACTTGTCGGGCCGTTTATTTTTGCTAAGAGAACAATTAATGGCGATATTTACTGTCGCCTTTTAGAACTCTGTCTTTCCGCAGTTTGATGACGTTGAGGCAGAGAGAAGACTCATTTTTTTACAATCTGGCTTTCCACCCCACTAAGTCATCGTGTCCGTGGAGCATTAAGCAGGGTTCCCACATGCAATTATTATTGGTGCCACTCGACTGGCGCCAGTTTAGTGGGATATGGAAACATGCAAATTCAACTGGCGCCATTAATAATAGCGCCAGTAAAGTAAGGAGCAGTTGAACTTTTTGGCGCCAGTATCTTGTTTGTTTGTAAACAGTGTTTAAATTGATAATAGTTTTTTTACGAACGATGGCAACACTAGAAAATAAATGATCAACAAAATATATAATAATGTTCCTCGAGGCATATGAACAGTATCCATGCTTGTGTAACCACAACATTTCTTCATTTATAGAGACAGAAATAAAAGAGACAAGGCATTGAGATAAATAGTCGAGGCTATGTCTGGTGCAGTCACAGAATTTAGTCTAAGCGCTGCAAAAGCCAAAATACGTAGTATTCGAAATCCATTTACGAACCCATAATCTATGCTTTCACTTTTTCCTTTTTAATTTTTTTCTGGAGTTCTAAAGACACGATTTGCACTACTACATCAATACTTGCATTAAATACATCAGTTTATGTCATATTGAATACTGCGCCAGTAGAAAACTGATTGATGAATGTGGAAACACAAACTTGCACCATTAATATTGGCGCCATTAAACTGGCATACTCCTGGCGCCAATAATCATTACATGTGAAACTCCGCTTAAGAAACCCGATTTACAGATATGTGGGTTGTAAGGGAAGGTCCCGTTGCTTGGTCACCACGAAACAAAGACCTTGCCCCCCTAGTTTTTCTATTTGGGGGCATATCAAGAACATGGTGCACGCTGAAAGGAAACGTGACATAAACCATCTCTGGCAGAGGATTGATTGTCGCAGCGATAGCAGCCATTCCACCCGACATGTTGGCGAGAACGTGGAAGGAAGTCCATTATCGTCTGGACGTGTGTGGGGCCACGAATGGAGCACACATCCAACTGTGATAGGCACACACAATTATTTTAAACACCCTGTATTATCCACCGTTTGTATAGGAAGGCGCTAAAAGTAATCCCACTTAAGCACAAAATCGGCCTTAAATCACCTCTGTAAATCTATTGGTTTGTTTCAGTTGTTCTTCATATATTGCAATTTTTGATGTTTCTATGTTGTTTACTGAACATCATCACTTCTGTTTTATTTATATTTAACTTTATATTGTATTCCTCTTGTAATATACTATTCATTCCATCCAGGGCAGTTTGAAGATTATCTTCACTATCTGCAAAAATCGCAATATCATCTTCAAATCGTACCATTTGTAATTCCTTTTCATTGATCTTTACTCCCTTCACACAGCTCTCCTTACATTCATTCATTGCTTTTTATAATATAAATCATTAATAATGTAGGTGATAGATTGTATCCTTGTATGGATCCTTTGTGAATTTTTGAAATCTGTACACTATATTTCTGACCTAAATTTGAGAAGTTTGATTTTTGTACAAGATAAATATTACTATAGTGCCTAATATATCTCTGTAGTGTAAGTTTATCTCTAAAAGCGGTGATGGATAAATTTTACCACCCAGTGTACCATTTCAATGTTAAGCTAGTCTAGTGTGGCACCTCGTATTTACGTTTATAATGAGTATTTAAAAATCAAAACTTGTTGAATATTATTAAATGTAATAAATGACTCAAATAAAATTGTAAATATTTTAAAAGGCTTGAATTTTAAAGAAGAAAAATTTATTAAATTGTCAAAGTAAGTTTCTTAGACAATATTAATTTAATTGAATTAAGGTAAAAACATCGAATTTGTCAAATCTTATATTATTTGGTAAAGCTATCATTATGTTTTTAATGAATTCCTCAAGAAGGATTCCTGTTACGTATATTTAATTAATTATGTTGTAAAGGAGGCTATTGGTTACATTTACAATCCGCTGTACCAACTACGGTGGTTGCTTGGTCTAACGCGCTACTCTCCTGTTGGAATAGACTGCCTAAAACGAAGAGATCGTGATTCCAATATAGGTCGGGTGTACTGATGGTGGTTTTTACAAAATTGTTTTCCACTTTCCCTACACGAAAATGCGGGTCCACTTCCTATAAAATATAACCATCATCCCTAAAACTATTAGCAAATGTATTACATACATGTATAACCCGAACGGGTAGTAAGACGTGGTGCTAAAAATAAATAATAATACAATCTGTTGTGACACATTTTCTCCAGTGAATTGATGCTATCCTTGTGCCTCTAAGGCTTTAAATCTTTCAACGCCCTCTCAAACTCTTCTCTTTTTACTAAAGGTCTTTAGAATAGCCTTGATGAGATATTTAAAACTCTTTAGGAACTATTAGGATACTTAAACTCTTTAAAAAGATTATATTAATAATGAATCTGTTCAAATCTAGATTCAAACCTGTTATTGTATTAACGGTAAGTCAATTGGTACCAGTTTAAACATCTGGAATCGATTTTAACATCTTGAATCAGTTTAAATCTCTGGAAACCGTTTAAACATCCTCAAACAAACGCTGTCAATGCGATCTCGTAGTTCTATTAATAATAATAATAATAATAATAATAATAATAATAATAATAATGATGATGATAATAATGATGATAATAATAATAATATAATGCAATAAGGTGGACTCGGGTTGTAGCTAGTAGTGGCTGGCCGATACCTACTTTTATCGATTCCGATACCTTGCTCGATACTATCAATTCATCTCCTCGATACCCTTTTCGATACGGAATACGAAAGATGGAATATAACTTTGTAAGTCATGAATAATATGACTGACCAGATTTAAGAATATGCTAAAAATAATTTTGAATTGTTTTAACTTGAGGTCTATTAAAAATTAAAACGTTTTTATCAATTAAAAAATAATATTTTTTAATCTTTTCATAATATCCATTAAATTAATTTTCTTAAGTGAAAATATATTTTTAAAAAAGGTTATTTTAGTGACACATTTTATGAAGACTATCGAAATCGAAGTTGATGATACTTACAATAGTTAAAGTCGACAAATTTAAAATGAATGTTAAATGTAAATATCTTAAAATCACTAGAATAAAAATTAGTAACTACTAATACGACGCAGCTGCTAGCTGGCCTATTCATTCGCTCACCACTCCCTTGCCAAAGCGCTGAGGAAAATCGACTTTATGAAGTGAGTGTTTACTGGGCTATTTCATTACAGAATAAATGTTCTCATTAAGTTCATTTTCGAAATACAATTCCCTTTGATAAGTGAAAATCGAACTTGTGTTGACCTCAACCGTGTTGATAAGCTGCAAAGGAATGCCATGTTTATATTGTGGAGGGGGGGAGGGGAGGGGAGGGTATAGCTGAGTGAAGAGAAAAGGACAAAGCAAAACAACAACCAGTAACTTTGTCTAGCCACTAGCGTTGTACCAATTATTATAGTTTCTCCCTTTCCCCACCACTTTTCAAAAACATTCGAATGATTCATTCTATTATTTTTAAAAGTACTGAGATTATTATATAATTTAAATCATTCAATAATGCCCATTACCATCCTCAACCCGTTTGAGGATTTAGCCGTGTTGAATACAAAACAGTGGTATCGAGATTTTTAGCGCAAAGTATCGATTATTGAGATACAAGTCAGTATCAAGGCTATCGAGGTTATCGAGGAATCGAAGTGTTGGTCCACCATTAGTCGTTTGTAATTATTATATTTTGGCTTTACATATTATTTAAGGTGGGATCGTAGAGACCCCCTGTTAAGGGCGGTATTTTTGCAGTATCTATACAAGAAAATTATTTTATTGAAAAGTAATAACATATTTCTCCAGTAAAAACAAAGTGTAATTTTCTTCACATGTTGATATCAACAGTTGTTGAATAGCCGTCAAGGATGTCCTGGAAATTAATCAAAACATTTCCTCTTCTTTAAAAATGTTTGTCATCGAATGGCGCTGTGCTCACGATGGATATTCAACAACTGTTGATATCACCATGTGAATAAAACTGATATATTTCTTTGAAGCAATATTTGATTTATTTTGATTAAAAATGTTTTGCTATAAAAATTTAAAAATAAAACTCGCTTTCCATATACTATCATATTAATTTATTTTCAACTTGCCATGAATTTCTTTAAGGAGTTTGTGTGGTGTTTTAAAGTGAGCAGTATTTACTAAACCATCTTAAAAAAAATTCAAAGTTATATAAGTGTCATATATATATAGAGTAATTGGATTATTAAAATTAAATGTAAGAGCTTTTGTAAATTTTATGTTAAGTGTTGTATACTTTTGAAATAAAGACGCTTTATTCCTTTAGTCAAAATCCTCATCAATAACAGTTTCAAACCACTGGCCCAGCCTGTTTGGAACCCTACATTCTCCTCGTATGGTCATACTACCACAGTCGGTATTTTAATCAACCCACTAACCCTCCTATTTAGCATCATATCCATCCTACTCACTCCTATGGTACGTCGCAGAAATTTAATTTCCTTTCCTTTGATATTAGTTACTAAAATTACAAATTAACTCTATTACAAAGATAATCCTTTAGTTTATCTGGTAGGCTGTATCGTTTAATTTTATGCATGAGTGTATTTACTAAGTATTTATTTGTTACATATAATATTTTCTTAGCAAATAAAGCAATTTGACATGAAATATTGAAACTAAACTAAACGAGTGTTGCTCAATAGAGTTTTTAGCTTGAATACATTTTCTTGATCTTCCTACAGATACAGCAGTATAGTCAATAAATAATTACTTATTGGGTAGCAGGCATGGCAAGAGTAAAGGGTAGCTACTCACATATTTTGTAGCATATTAATGGATACGCCCTCCCCACTTCTTTTCCGGTGATGGTTGGTGAGACCGCCGCTAGGCACCGCTAGCATAGAAAAGATAGCTGCGCCGTTGTCTGGTGGTCGGACAGTTCACGCGTATTATGAACTGAGAGGTAATATCTAATCTGACCAACGAGGCGTCACACAATTTATAAACTTTTATATTTTTTGTTTAAATAAATGGTTTGTATTTAAAAAGTGTGATATATTATACTTTATTATAGTGTGACTGCCAGTTACTTTTCTGAAACAGTATAGGTCCACGAAGCGTAACAATTTGGAGGACTCTTGGCAATAAGTAAGGGGTTGAAAGAAGGATGGTATATTTATCAATATTCATTAAATACATTTTACATTTTAATACTTGAAGAAATATAGTTTAATGTATATATTGCAGCCTTGATAAAATTCATGACATAAAAAGTGGTAGATCAATGACTTTTACTTCTGATGAGGAATCTCAAATAGTTGCATGCTTAGTAAACATTATATGACTTTGATTTTGGTTTAACTTAAATTGTGATACATTTATAAAACTTTAAACTAAATAGAATTGTTCAATAAAAGTACAATATCTAGTACTACTAAACGTATCTAACAAAGCATTATTTTATTTTTTGTGTCGCAAATAAAATATGTTATGAAATTTACAAAAAGACTAGCCTTAGGTTTATCTTTCCCTCCACCCACGTTAACCATGTGACCACTGATGTGGCCTTAGTTTTAGCTTGCCATCCACCCCACGTTAACAACACGACCACTGATGTGGCCTTAGTTTTAGCTTGCCCTCCACCCCACGTTAACCACGCGACCACTGATCCAAATTTGAAGATAATCAGCTTTAACCAGGATCGGTGGTTACATGTACTGCAGATTGCTTTGCTCGCTCTCAGCCTCTGAGATCCCCTTACAACTTTCAAACTAATGGACGTAATTGGTGTATGAAGCACTCAGGGCCGAGGGTAAGCGAAACAATGTCAAGATAGTTTAGTCTGGTTCACCGGTGATTCAGAGGATTGGGTTTGAACCTTAGTTGGGTGTTTTGAAAATAATTTTTCCTAAAAGGTTTTTCACTCTTCCTCCACACTATTATATGGCCAATTATTCCTAGTTATACCTTTCTCCTTTTTACTCCACTGGTGTAAGACGCACTAGAATGAAACCTTCCATCGATTCATTATATGGGGAAATTTTAAGAGAAACTGTGACGCGGCCTTAATCCAATTGGTCTATTCTCCCCTGAGGTCCGCGAGATGGAAGAGATCATTCACGTGACTCCAGTCAGAAAGAATCAATTGTTTTTACCAGTCAGAAGGTGTGGACGTGTGAAATGTATTTCGTTTTAAGAATCGGATTTAATCAATACTCTACCATAACATTATAGGTATTATATAAAGTGATTAAATAGATAAACCAAAGCCAATACTATTTGATATAAAGTAACTCATCGTTAGGAAACCAAACTACTTGGCAACCGATAATAATATAAGATAATTTGATGATGGTATATATTTGTGTGGACCGAGTATCATGGTACGACGTAGTGCCTCGTGTCTATAAAATAATAGTGGCCGTTTTTAACAGCTTTTGACTGGCTAAGAGACTTTGGACCTCCACAAGAGGAGATATTATACTACTATAGAGCCACATGGCTCACTCACTCACTGACATTAATGTTTACCCACTTATAGATGAGCTAGAAACTTGAAAGTTAGCTAACTTATATCTTCTAGCCTGTAACTGACAGGAAAATTCCAAAAAGTTAAAAGAAAAATTTAACCCCCGAAAAATATTCAAAATGGCGGAACAATTTTGAAGTCGGTGTGGTATATACAATAAATACAATACTGGTAACTTTAAGTTATTACGTTAAAAACAACGCTGGAATTTCATTAGTTTACATCCACCTGCAAAGAAAACTATCTGGGTGTTTGGGGCGGAGCCCCCAACGTGTTAAGTGAGCTGGTATATAAATTCACTTGCTCTGAATATTCTTCTCACAAACCAATATTTACAATATGTATCGACATATCATGATCTCAGCTTGTGTAAAGGACATTGTGTTTACATGTACGAATCTTGCTTGGACTCATGTAACTCTATAATAACGCGATGTCATGACCAGTGGAGGGATCAGCACATACAATTCACGACTGAATGTTGGTTGGAACGCGCCTATCTAGGTCCTTATTTCCAAATCTCTGCAGATAATAGATTAAGATAATTATATGTAAAAGCTTTGTGTAAACTAATAATTGTTAATTATGATATTTCCTATTATTTGTGCTCATTATTAGCATTTATTACCAATTCATATAATCATACTTTTTGGGATTAATCCAATACTTGTGCTCCATGTTTATTTGCTTGGAACTATGTAGTTAGCTCAAGTTTCTTTGGTCACGTGACTATATTGTTTAAAGATATTGATTGTTTATATTGTCGCTTCAACTGTATGTCTTCTTGAACGTCCCTACTTGTTCACTTGTCAATTAATTTATAGAAAATAGCTTCGGATTAGAAAATACATTTACATTGTTTGTTAAACTTTATTTTATATAAAATAACTAGCTTTTGCCCGCGGCTTCGCTTGCGTTAATGTAGATTTTATCAATAAATTCAGGTTGTCAATTGACATAGGGAATATGACAATAAAAGCGATGAACATATTGAGGTTGTTTGTCAATAGAGGTAGAGATAAAGAAAAAAACAAACTACACAATATAAATCAGGATTAAGTGTAGGAGTAGAAAAGAAGTAGCGGAGTGTGTGTCAGTAGAGTCATAGGTTATGCCTTGCCACGAATTGGAAGATCCTACCCCATCTTAAAATGTACTTACAGTTAATTAAAATCCTTTATTTACTCCGCTTGTTCTTGACCGTTGCAATCATGGGCACAGAATAGACCATTATCTTAGGATGCTCCTATATATTATGTTGTATGTCCTTCCATTTGGCACAAATACATACAAATTCTGGGCATTGGACACACGCAAACAGGCTACATATAGCTGGCCATGGGAAAAGCATGGCATTTCCAAATGCACCCCTGCTACCTGCAATGTTTGCCCTTGCGCTTTGTTAATAGTAATAGCAAAACTAAGTTTGATTGGAAA
>CABFWO010000318.1:336362-370031 GCA_902155825.1 Timema genevievae
ATGTTGAAACTGAGCTGTATGATGACTGGATCACGACGCTATGTTGAAACTGAGCAGTATGACGACTGGATCACGACGCCATGTTGAACCTGAGAAGTATGATGACTGGATCACGACGCTATGTTGAAACTGAGCAGTATGACGACTGGATCACGACGCTATGTTGAAACTGAGCAGTATGATGACTAGATCACGACGCAATGTTGAACCTGAGCAGTATGTCGACTGGATCACGACGCTATGTTGAACCTGAGCAGTATGACGACTGGATCACGATGCTATGTTGAAACTGAGCAGTATGATGACTGGATCACGACGCTATGTTGAACCTGAGCAGTCTGATGACTAGACACGTTGTGTTCGTGTGAGGTTGTATATTTAAGGCTAACTTAGGAACACATTATGTGGTTCTCCTTAAACAATTTTTTGGTTCAGTGAGACCGCGTGCCAATTTGATATAAGAATGAATAATAATCTGCTGTAAGTAAAAAAGAACATATGTTTTAACTGCTAGGCTCATCGTTGTTCTGCTTAAGGCCTTTGTGGTGAGTAATGGTGCACAACCTTACCTCATTGTAAGGAGTCATCTATAGTGAAAAGTAAACAACAGATGTTTGACTTTGTTGTTATAAGGACATTTTTTCTGCAGAGGAATTGATCGAATCTGCAACCTGTAAATTACTGGTTATATAAAAACATATACACAAAAATAACTTTTATTCCAAAGTAAAACATTACCATAAACAAATTGAAGATGGTTTTTATCTTAAATATAAATTTATTTTAAAGTTCACTAATATTTATACTAATTTGATATACATTTATTATAGTAATATAAAATATTTATAGAGATTTAAATAATTTTAGCATATAGCCGTTTTAAAGCAGAAAGGGTTTATTTTAAATATTATCTAGATTTAGTCCAACACCTTAGCTAAGTCAGTAGCATGTTTGCCTACTGATCTAGGAGTCTAGGGTTCGATTACTGACATGGCTGAAAAATTTATCATTTTAAAAATATGGGCTTGACCTTTCGCAGTGATGTATTAATGACCGGGGGCTGGATGTTGTGTCCGTTCTGGATAGTTTTTAAGTCGTGTGCTGATATAATCAGTCAATTCAGAAAGTGCAAGATAAATACCTCAAATAAAATAATACAAATTTAAATTTAATGTAATTGCGAATATGATAGATCACATTGGAGTTAATTGGGGGTTAAACTGATGCTTCTCAACTACTGGCTGAAATAATTTGACGAACAATTACCAGCTGAAATAAAGTACAGGTCAATTATAAACCGAGATAATTTCCCTATCAATTACTAAGTGAGCTATAAAGTCTAAAACTATAGGCTGAGATAATTTGTCTGACGTATTCCCACCGAATTTATGACAGGAAATAGAAAGTGTGTAAAATAAACACAGACAGAGTTGTGTTGGTATTGTAGCCATTTTCAGGCCCTCCACGCTCGAGCTTTATCAGTGCCTGGAGCATAGTTATTAAGGTGGAATTAGACACACTCTTGTACGGTGAATTCCCACTTGGAAACTCCAAACAGAACTTAATAACGAACCTATGGAGACAAGCGAGGGGTATCTTTATGTAAGCGCTTAAAGGGTTATAATGGCGTTAATATTGTGTTTTCTAAATTGGGCATGAAATAAACGTGTTGTTTAAATCAAATATGGAAAATATACTGAGAAACCAAAGTTTCAACATTTCTTATGAAGGTTAAAAAGCCTGTACAAATAAAGCTCAAATTTTTAGTATGAAACTTTATTTATTTACACGTTAGCGAAAACTTAAATTAACCAAAAGCTTTGCAATACAAATTAAAATCGACGATTATTATTCATATGTATCTTTCACGATGAATGTTTTCTCATTATTAAGTTGTTTAGTGATACAAACCACAAAATAATTAGAATGACATATACAGTTTTTAATAACAAGTGTTTTCAATCATTTCGCAGCCGCCTACTCGTATTTTGCTTGTGGCGCATGCACTTATTAAGTCTGTTTGTTTAGGCTCATGCACTTATTTAGTTGTTTGGTTTAGGTTCATGCATAGTGATTGAGTGAGCTGGTTTTGAAATTTGATTTATTTTTCCGCGCAAATTGGAAAGTGAGGAAAAAGCTGAGCTTGGGTCAACTAGTGCAGAGCGACCTACGCAATTAAAACCTATTTCTTGTGATTGGGTTAGAGATCGTCTAGTGACCTTGTTCAGATTTGGTCTGGTTTTTCCACTGTCACAATTAATCTCAAATCTTTTCTGTTTTTATTTTCTTTATTCAGCTATATATATAAACTCAAGGCACATATATTATATTGGTACATAGCCTACAAAGCTACCTACCCTATGATACTGCACATAGTACTAAACGCCTAGCACTAACTTTGAGATATGTACTAATTGAATAACGCAACGAGCCCGTTTACAAATAGTAAACTTTTCTCTGTCTCCTTTAACCATAATCAAATCAAGGCCCCAAGACATTTAGTTGATACGTTTGGGTTCAGGTGAAATCTTTGTTAGCATTTATATCTTATATATGAATTCTATATAACTAGGCCCATAATACGCTAACATTAATAATTAAATTATCAGATATAAAGAAAAATAATCTATTTACCTCAATATAGTATGTTTTTAAAACAACACCAAAACACCAACTAGACCACCAGTGAAAATGGTTGAACACCCTTGAAAACATTCATTTCTCTAAAGGTGGATGACAAGGTGAGTTTTGAACTGAAAGTTGAACAAATTCGAGTGAATACGTTCGTTACCCGTCGCTCGCCCTAGTTAGACTAGTGTGTACGCCTCTTTAGGTGTTACTCTTGCAGTAGACTAGATTACCGATGATGGGGGAGATCGAGGTTCGAGTCTTAGTTGGGTGTACTGAGGGTGGTTTTTTTCAAATGGTTTTCCACTTTCCCTAATACGAAGTTGTTTTGGTAAACCTTTGATTGCCAAATAAGTTCAACGTTGCTGTGAACTAACTAAATATTTAAAACTCTTCATTGAAAGGTAAAATGGCTTAACATTGAAAAAAATGGTTAAATCTACATTTGTTTTTTAACAATTCAAAAAGATTGTAATAATATCTTCATTTACGCATACGCCTAGCACTTTGATAAACCACATGAGAGTACTTTTAAGGCTTCTCAAAAGTTATTTAGTTAATCATCCGAAACTTAGTGTGCTGGAACTGAGGACGTAATTCTTATCCTATCACAAGAAAGTTTACACTTTTAAGAGAATAAAAGTTGTTTCTAGCCATCTTTTCAATTAAATATTAAAACCAGGAATTCACTTGCGAGTATCAACATCGGTGGTCACATGGTCTAACGCATTGTATACGAAGTGTGTTTCTACTTAAACTGTTTCTCAGCCTTTCACCAAGCAAACGCGAGTACATTTCCTTTGTAATTCTAACTTCTTCGTTCCTATCACACTATTGTTATATATTATCGCGTGTGACCCGGTCGAATACTAACACGTGGTGTGAAAAATGGCTTATCTGCCATTCTGACCTTGTATATTTCCCTCAAACTATTTAAACTAATTCAACCAATATTTCTACATTATCTAACCACAGTTAGAAATAGTTCAGGTGAATACTTTTATCTTTACTTACTTTCTTTGTAAGTAATAAAATAAAACGAATCACCAAATTAAACAATCCGGCCTTTATGTTAGCATGGAGGTTTTTTATTTTAAAAAGTATAAATAAAATAAAATATGTGAAATTCAAAATAATATACAGATTAATTATTAAAAATACTTTTAACCAAATTTGGTACATAAATATTCATTATAGTTCAGACAAATTATCATCTATCAACTACATAGTTCACAATGATTTTTTTCATAGGATTGTTGTAATTGCCTTCCTTAACGAAAAGTTAAAATTCCTGACCTATTCAACCTACTTTGAGTCCACCATTTGTCCGCATGTATCACAATCACTCTAATGGGGTACGGATAAGGAAGGAAGTGATTTATAGCTAGTCTACAGGCATTCGCGTGGAAAGAGAGTGGGAAACCATGTAGGTTAAACCACCCTCAGTAGACCCGACCTGTACTCGAACCTCAATCTCCCCATCATAAGCAGGCCAGTCTACCACGAGATTAACGCCTTAGACCGTTCAGCCACTGAAGCGGGGCTTTATGTGGTTGAATGTTATTACATTTAAAATAACCACATTGAGAATATCTCGGGTGAGATTCGAAGAAACCTTATGTTCAAGATTTCATTGGAAGTTTTTCTTTCCCTGTAGAGTTATTACGTGTTGGGTGATATTTACAGGGGACAATCAATACTTGATGGCGTAATAATGGTAAAAGAAAGTATCCAACATTTCTTGAAAAATAATCTAACTTTTCTTTCAGCTTGTATAAAGAAAACATATACAGTACATAGGCCTATATATTGGGAGAGAGAGCTATAAAGAGAAAGTGAAATAGAAAGAGAGAGACTGATAGTTTGTGAGTGAGGGTAGGATAAAAAAAAACGTCAAGGAAAGTTATATTAGAAAAAGAGTGATAAAAAAATTGTATAAGTTTTTGAAATCTTGGAAAACGGAGATAAACTTTTTTCCTTGTCCTTTATATTTCGACCCATTTTCAATGAAAACTACCCATTTTTTCTATATATAAAATTAAGTTGTACAAATGTTGAGTTATTTCAGCAATACTAAGAGATAAGTTATGTTATTTCTTAGTATGTTTCCAAGAAAAAATAGATTTAAAGGAATTTCTACCATTATCATTAACATATTTGTTTAAAAAAGATATCTATTAAATTTGGCCTTAAATCCGGTTTGTATGATATTTTTTTTGCTAAAACTTTCAGTAAGAAAACGTCAGCTTATGGGCAATAGATGTAGATACATTAGCTATTCTATTCATAAGTTGATCCGATTCTCAGAAATTACGTGTTTACTTACCTACTTTATGTCCAATCTAATGTATATTCCTAACAAGGTTAGATCCTGCAACCTACAATAATAGTCGTTCTGTTTGCCAGCCTCCATGGCTGTGGATAGATTCACAGAACAATTATGAAATATTAAACATCATGGATTAAGGATGTTTATCATTGTATATGGTTTTATTTTCGATAATTTCACTACATTCTTAATGGAATTTCACACTACTTAACACTTTTGTTAGAACTATTACCACTATTTAAACCTTATCTAGACGCAATGTATAGTTGTACACCTTTAAGTTTATATAAAAAAGTACTTATTGCTGGATTTTAAATATACATTATTATATATTATATACATTTAATTGGAAGTTCAAATAGGACCCAAATTTATATTCAAAGATAAATGCTTTAAAATATAGCTATGTGATTAATATATGTTGGACTCATTGGGTTATATTTAACCTTAATAAACACATAACTATAAAGTATATAATGTACAAATTAAATAAAATTCTGAAACACCACAATGACTTTAAAAAATTGTAGAAAATATTACATTGCCTAAATTGGGTGATACAGTGGTACCAAAAACTAAAAAGTTTAACATAATTTAAAGATTATAAACAAGGACATAGTATAAAACTATGTAACAAAACATAATAGAATAGTATTAGCTTTCAGAAAATATCTAGAATAGTTATATAATTTAAAAAATAGGTCATATCAACTAATAGAACCACAGTGCATTATTTGAATTTTGAGAAATTGGTCTTATTTGTGAAATAATATAAACTTTAAAAAAATATATTGATAAAATATAGAATATTTTTGTTCACCAAATATCTGTGCACCCTGCCCCAGGAACTCAATTTAAAAAATATATTTGGCAATAATTTTATAAAAATAAATTAAACAAATATTTTTTATTTCAAATAGTACTACAAACTTGAAGTGATTAGTTATTTTGTTTCTCAAAGAGTTGCGGAGATATTATCAATATTGGAAATATCAGCTTTTGTGAAGTACCCTCCACAAAATTTTTACGAAAATTTGAGATACGCTATAGTGTTTATAATAATTAAACAGATATGAATTTTAATCAAAGTCTTTAGAACGGATTTTGAGAGAAATGGTTTTATTCGCTTTTCTACCTTCAGTAAATTACCCTTAATATTAGGGTTAGTGTACTACGAGTTTTTTTGAGGATATTGAGGTGCGCTGTTGGGTGAGTAGACTATCAAGGACGTACGTGGAATACTCACGGTGGTTATTATTTAAAACAACCAATAATATGTATAATAAATCATTATCTACAACTTAACAATTCACTGTATTAAATAATAAAATACATAATCAATTAAATATGTAAATTAATATGTTAGTGAAAACATGAAATAGATTTAAATAAAAAGAAACCAGCTTATTGATAAAAATAACTAATTAAACCTTTAAATATCAGTCTGTCATAATATTCATTCATTAAAAAATTTACGGGTCGAAGTCTACGTCACTCATTTCACGTAAATTTCCACTGGTCCCTACGCACAACACACCACGCTGACACGTTCTACATGAACAATGAACCCTCTGGTCCTCTCACCGGATAAGCTGGTCCAATTCCAGACACACTGATTCACTCCCAGAAATGCTGGCCTACTCCTGGACACGCTGGTCCAATTCCAGACACACTGATTCACTCCCAGAAATGCTGGCCTACTCCTGGACACGCTGGTCCAATTCCGGACACAGTGATTCACTCCCAGACATGCTGGCCTACTCCTGGACAGGCTGGTCCAATTCCTGACACAGTGATTCACTCCCAGACATGCTGGCCTATTCTTGGACACGCTGATCCAATCCTGGACACACTTATTCACTCCCAGACATTCTGGCCTACTCCTGGACACGCTGGTCCATTACCGAACACACTGATTCCCTCCCAGACATGCTGGCCTATTCTTGGACACGCTGGTCCAATCCTGGACACACTGACCCACTCCCAGACATCCTGGCCTACTTTATGGCACACTGGTTCACTCCCGTACATTTTGGTCTGGAGCTTTGCTTGTCTTGCTGAACAATATAAGAAGGGCTGTATGTTTGTGTCTTACACAGACAAGGAAACACCAGCCACTCAGCCTTTCGGGAGTTTCACCACGCTTCTTGAGCCACATTAAGTTATTGGGCACTAGGGAGTGCTAGAGTGCTATTTACAGTCCTCAGTGATAATATAACTTTCAGGGGAAATAACTCTCTTGCAAATGTTCGTTGGAAAGGCTACAAGCTGGAGAGCAAGTGCCCAAGGGTGGTGGTGGTGGGAACACAAAAGTTCAATCCCCAACTCATCCCCTTATACCCTTTCAACGCCCACAACTCACTCCCTTTCAACGAACAAACCTTTTAGAACAAGTAGCTGGTCGATGGTATTTGAAGTTTGTTTGCAACTACACAGTAGCAAACATTTGCTTGAACAAAAAAAGAACCATTTTGTTCTACGTTTCATTTGTAATTCGCAGTCTGAGTAGGCCAACTAGGTGGTTGATTTATGAGAAGGGAATGAGGCCTCTACCTGAAAATATATGTGAGAAAGCGGGTTTACTTACACTATAAGGCCATTTTTATATACTCTCTAGTAAAACCATCTTTAAAGTTTACTGTTTTTAAAAATACCGGCTTAGTATGTTGTCACTTGAGACATCACGTAATGATCCCATTGTTGAAGGACTCAAATTGTCCTAATGACCACAGCCTTTTAAATCTTGGAGACTGTTGGGCCTGGTGGTTGACTGTGGCCTTGTGCAATATTTTAGAGCAGAACATAGCATATAGATATTTGTGTCTCAAATCTATATTTTACCAATCTTTCTATGAGTATTATGAACCTTAAGGAAACTGAGTGTTGACTAAAATTTAATTTATCTTACTTCTGATAGACTTTTTATTATTTCCATATAAAATTTAACACGATAATTTTACTTTACTTTTTTTAAACTCCGTTTGAACATTTAGAAAAGTTATTTTTCTAAGAAATTTTGTTGGTGAAAAGGTTTCACCATTAAATATTTGTTTTTCTAGATATCTCTAGAAAATTAATGCCGGTTTTTATAAGACCACCTTAATTTATTCTACTTGTTTTGTGCACTAATCTATATAACTCATGTAGTTACATTTTGGCACTCCAATAACTGGGATGCAGATTTGAAATGTATGTACAAATTATGTTCTAGGGAAAGGCCAAGTAGAATCATGGGACGATTCGCCAGGTTACGACTATGTAATTTAATCACATACAGTTAATGGAGTCAGTCATCTGAGTACCCACCAGGTGCGCGAGTCTCGATCCTGTGACCTTGCAAGAAACGTGGTTGGAGCAGATCACGTGTGAAACAGGACAGTCTGAATTATTCAGCGGCCAGAGATGTATCCGTATGTTGGTTTTTTTGCAAGGACTGAGAAAGATCTCGTTACGAGGAGGTTGCGGATGGTAATGCAACGAAGAGAATTTCAAGTGGTCTTATTGCGGGAGAGTCGAAGCCAGGACTCTGGTGATTTAATCCAAAAGAAATGCATCAGTGATCTATTTCCCGTAAGTTAGTGTATAGTCTAACTTGCACAGTAGACGTTTAAGGACATAGTTGAGCTGAGAAATAGTCTCATTTAGTCAAGCGATTGAGTTTTCCTTTCTGGACAATGTATTGAAGTGTCCTTAAACTCATTGTGTATTCGTGGTCTCTGTGGTGTTGATTGCAATCAAGTTAATGGGTGGTGTTATCATTTGCAGGAACAAGTCCCTTGTGTAGTGAGATTAGTGTCTGGGCATGGGATCAGTGCACTTCTCGTTTTTACACTAGCTGTCCTCTCTGTTTCCTCTATCTCCCTCCTTGTTTAGCCAGTCTCAATAGAAGAGGGACTAGTGGGGACAGAGGGAGAATAATTTAAGGAAAAGAGACACGTCTTGAAGAGTGTGGGTTCATCTTATTCTAGCCCAGAATTCTAGAAATGGAGGATTCAAGACTCTTAACTGTGACCCCTATACATTCACGATCGTCGATAGCCAAAAATCTCCAGTCTGAGTTGTGGGTAGTCGAGTGAGCTGGCGTGTCCGGGAGTGGGCTGGCATATCCAGTGTATGGGCTACCATATCCAGTGAGTGTGCCAGCGTGTCCAATGTATGGGCTTGCGTGCCCAGTGTGTGATAGCGTGTCTAGTGTGTGGGCGAGCGTGCCTAGTGTGTGTGTGGTAGTGTGTCAAATGTGTGATAGCGTGTCTAGTGTGTGGGCGAGCGTGTCCAGTGTGTGTGTGGTAGTGTGTCAAATGTGTGTGTTATCGTGTCCAATGTGTGAGCTAGCATGTCCAGTGTATGGGCTACCATATCCAGTGAGTGTGCCAGCGTGTCCAATGTATGGGCTTGGGTGCCCAGTGTGTGATAGCGTGTCTAGTGTGTGGGCGAGCGTGCCTAGTGTGTGTGGTAGCGTGTCCAGTGTGTGATAGCGTGTCCAGTGTGTGATAGCGTGTCCAGTGTGTGATAGCGTGTCCAATTTGTGGTCCAGCACGTCCATTGTATGGGCTAGAATGTCCAATGTGTGTGATAGCGTGTCCAGTGTATGGGCTAGCGTGTCCAGTGTGTGTGTGTGGTAGTGTGTCCAATGTGTGTGATAGCGTATCCAGTGTATGGGCTAGCGTGTCCAGTGTGTGTGTGGTAGTGTGTCCAATGTGTGTGTTATCGTGTCCAATGTGTGGGCTAGCATGTCCAGTGAGGGATCCAGAGTGTCCAATGTATAGGCCCGCATGTCCAGTGTGTATGCCAGCGTGTCCACTGTGGGGCTGGGGCCAGCACGTCTAGTGTATGGGCTAATGAGTCCAATGAGTGTACTGGAGTGTCCACTGTGTGGGCTGGGGCCAGAACGTCTAGTGTATGGGCACAGCTTGTCCAGTGTGTAGGCCAGCGTGTCCAGTGTGTAGGATAGCATGTGCAATGTGCAGACCAGTTTGTCCAGAATGTGGGCCAGCTTGTCTAGTGAGTGAGATAGCGTGTGCAATGTGCAGACCAGAGTGTCCAAAGTGTGGGCCAACTTGTCTAGTGAGTGAGATAGCGTGTCCAACGTGTGCATTGTGCAGACCAGAGTGTCCAGAATGTGGACTAGCGTGTCCAATGTGCAGACCAGAGTGTCCAGAGTGGGGGCCAGCTTTTCTAGTGAGTGAGCGTGCCCAGGAGTGATTAGCGAATCCATCGTTCATGTAACGTGAGTCAGTGCATTGTGTCTTGCGTGGAGACCAGTGGCGACTAAGAGAATGACGTGAATGACACGGATGAAGTAGAAATTGATTTTATTGTGAACTATGTCAATAATGAACATTTTTGTGACTGCTTTAAATATTTGAATAGTTATTATGTGTTTTATAGCTTTTAATTTTTTTACCTACTCTTGTTTTATGTGTTCTTATTAACTTATTAATTTACATTTAATGACGACTCATATTATTTAATTTAGTGAACTGTTTAATAGAATCGCTTTCTGCTAAAAGGGCCTCAATCAAACAAGTAGTTTCCATGATTATCTTCAGAGAGGGCTTGAGTCATTGAGTGTGGCCCTTTCGACATGGAATTGTGGAAACTATTTGTTTCAGACTGAGGCCCTTTTCGCATAGAGCAATTCAATTGTATCTTAATCATTGTACATGTTATTTTTATTTTTCAATAATCTAAACCTGTAATATTCCTTGCTCGTTTTCAATCATGTTTAGCCAACAGCTTACCCTAATATCCTTAAAAAAACTGGCAGTTGACACAGTGACGTGTAAACGGCCCTTACCCACGTTACACTATTATGGAGTAGTAAACAGGAGGTGACTAGGCACCAACCACGGACCAACAGCTTAGCACGTTTTCACTGCGCAGAACTAGAAATCTAAGACTGGCACCCCCGAGGAAGAGATGTCAAACGCGGGAAACGGGAGACTGAATAAGTAAGAACCAGGTTGCGTCCAGTTGGTTTAACAGTGACCCAACATTAAAATGTAATTATTCACCACGCCTATTTTAAATACACATTTAATATATTTATTTTAATATATATTTTTTAATGGAACATGCGTCGAAGATCTTCCCTAAGCCACATAGAAGACTACAACGGACTACATAAACTAATAGCAGCGTTGAACAAATATTAATTAGTTGTTAACGTTACCTTGGTACTGTACTGTACATTTTATTCAGAAAATCACTCATTTACTTAAGTAAACCAGTCACCACCGAGCTTGATGGACAATCTCATGGAGAGAAAGGTAGCAATAGAAGGCTGCTAGAAGATACAGGTGGGCCAACTTGGATTATTTACTTTCCTAGTATCCATCTAGTAAAAGAAAACAGTAAATTCGTCTTGTAGTGGCGGCAAGATTAAACCGAGCGTAGTTATATGTGGGTTTTATTATTCAATGTAAATATTATATGAATCATTTTAATGCAATTTAAAACATAAATCTCATACAAACAACTATTAAAATTATATGATCAATCGTCATTTCACCGAAGGGAATGTCAATTTTTGAATAGTTCCTTGCTTGCTGGCACAAACATAAAGGAGAAACCAACAAAGGAAGAAAAAAGCTATTTGGAACTGTGATTAGTTTTTCTGTTCGTGTGATGCCAGCCAATTTCAAAATGGTTCTATATTTTTATTATAGCTAATTGAATATTATGATATAAAAAGTTCTGCAAGAGTTGCTAATTTAACTAGAAGTATAATTATCCTTCCAACACTAAATTACAAGCTATACAAATTTAAAGTAAAGGGATTTTTTTCTATTTTGTGATTTTCAATCAGATCTTCAAGTGTGTGAATTTGTACTTTTTCATTCATAAATCTACAAGTTTTCCTTATTTTCCCAATTTCACTAACTATTTCAAAACATAGCTTGAACTCAGAACTTCAAGTCTATTTTATTTACATGAGCAACAGATATTGGATGATTATAAAAAGCATTTGATTTTATTAGCTTGCAGTTATATGGATATAACTGTAAAATTCACGGAGAACCAAAATTCATTCAAATTTCTTCGCAAAAGTTTCAAATTTTTATTCTATGTTTTTTTCCACTGATACCTTAACTTTTGCTGAACATAATATTAAGCAATAATAAGTTTATTTAATATTATTTATATCTCGAATCACGTATGAAACAATTTAAATATTATATTATTAAATTGATAAAATAGAATCAAGTTTTGTACATTAAATTTCATAATTGTTGATAATTTATGATTTTTTAAGTTTTAACTTGTATCCAGCTCAGACGTCACAAAATAGGGAAGAACATGTCACACGATAAAAATAATTAAAATAATATACATGAAACAAGCCATATTTTAAATTAATTAAGAAAGTAATTTACATTATTCCACATTTTATTGCTCCCAGACTTTAAATATTGTTGTCCTTTTGCTATTCTTAATATTAGACCTCTCATTACTATTTCACAGTATTCTGAGAGTAGGAAGCTGGTAATAAACAGGTATTTTGGTAGCCAAGCTCCATCATTTTTTTAAGGGTCTCTAACATAGGTCCAGAAGTATGGGATTATAACGGTTTTACTCGTGTTACTATTTAACGACAGGCTAACCGGGCAAATATTAGGTAAAGCTGGGTATTTTGTTACGAGTTGGTTTCCCAGGGTGCACAGCGCATGGTGTTTGATATTTACTCGCAGTGGTGGCTAGTGGGAGAAGTTTTAAGGGAATTGCTTGTATATGGGATTTTTTTTAAATGTTTCTATCTATCTATTGGTTAAGGTATTTTAATCTACGGAGAACACCGGTCTATTGTAACGTATATAAAGAGAAGTAGATTGACTCTTTTTCCCGATACCGCCACGCCCTCCTTCCCCCCTTACGGTGCAATCAAAGTTTATAATATTTTTTTTCGGAATTTGCTATCACATGGAAGCACCTATTTTCTAAAAATACGCTAGATAGCTTAAACATGTATTTTAGTGTCTTACCAAATTATAGACCTTCCATTTATGATAATAATTACTGTAAATGATTTGTTTCAATGATTTTATTGCTAAAAACGACTGGAACTGTTATTTTATTCTTATTGTTTCTTAAATGTTTTATTTTTAAACCATATCCTTTTTTTGTCAACTTTATTTCCAACCTTTTGTTTTACATCCATTACTGTTTCCAGATTAGGTCAGTTTATTCAAGTCATACATTATCCACTACCAGCCTGTTAGGCCCATCGTATCTTCATATACCCTATAATCTAATCCAAATTAAGGACAAGCACAACATCCAGTCCCCAGCCGTTGATTTTATCAATGTGAAAGATTAAACCCATATTCCATCAACAGTAAACTTTTCGGCCATGCCGTAAATTGAACCCAAGATCCTTAGCTCAGTAGACAGGCACGCTACTGACTGAGATAAGGTGTCAAAATTTCCAGCATTTATATTCATAAATCTTTTTATGAGATACAAATATATAAATTAATTCAAAACAAAACTAATTTGTTAAAATGAATATAATACTATTTTATACTACGCAATATAAATATCAATATTTTCTTTATCATACTTTCATAAAACAATACTAATACTCATTTTGCGTCGCTCACATTAATCTATTAATACCTCTAAAATAATCTTTTGGAGGCGTTTCTTCAACTTTATCGATTTATTCTCAACAAATGCTGTCAACATTGTATTTAGAAGTTGATTACAAAAATATGATATCCTGTAAACTTGTGAATCAAATAAAGTATTACAAACCAGTAGGTTAGGCGATGAGGGAGAAAAAGGTTCAGTCAACAGCTCTGAAGACATTCAGGTGTCATCAGCCAACCTTGACAATGTTGTACGTGGGATTAATTATTGATATTGTAGATTGATAGTTGGCTCATATTTTGTTTAAATTGATATGAACTATAATATCAGTGAAAATCAAATCACAGGTTTTAGCAATGGCCGTACGAAGGAGACCCCTATTATGTTAATTTGAATTATTTGAAAAAATGACACCTGGACACTGAAATCAAACCTAGGAGCTCTGTATTAACACACCCAAACTCCACATGGCCATCACATAGGGCCTACTCAGCCTTAAGATTGGAGGGAAGAGTGACCCTGAGCAGGGGATGAACCCTGGATCAAAACAAATATCACTAGAATGGTCAGAGAGGAGACAGAAGAACCACATGACACAGGAATAAAATACCTCCAATGTAACTGGTAATTCGTGGACCAGTACCAGTGGCCACGTGGCTTAAGCCGTCATTCTGACTAGAATCTGGATTTCCAGTGATGAGAAGGTTGAGGTTCTAATCTCTACCAGGCTCTTCCAGGGATATTTTCATCCCCTCTTCAAGAAAAAGCTCTCTCCTAATCACTCTTTCATAGAATAAATATTTTGGGCCATTGTCTACTACACTCTCTTTTCTAATTATATTTACAATCTCTCAAGGCTATTTTTGTTAGTAGAGTTTAATGTATAATACCATTTGGAGCCTTAAAATAAAATAAAATTTATTTAAACTATGTTTTAACCATTTTGTGCAAAAAAGATGATTAAATGCCAGCAAGTCAATTATGAGAATCTCCTCAGGGCTTATTCTTGAATCACAGGTGTGGAGTTGATATTTCTTTTGATGGAAAAAAGTGATTCAAATTTCACTGTGAGTAGGTCCCAGGAGCTGACACTTTAACATACACAGGGTGTTCGGAAACTCATAGCTCAAACTGCACATATTGCTTGTTTGAACCAAAAGTAATACAAAATTTATATTCACTTATCTCTGGAAAACTATCTTGATAATATGTGTGTTCAAAGAGTGTGAGTGTGTTCAAAGTTTCGGCGTCCAGTACCTGGAGAGTAAGGCTGTACAGACATCTGTGTACAACAAGTTGATTAAGAGCTAGGTGCGTGGCACTACACATGTAATAAAGGCAAGCAATTTATGTAATGTAGGAGCATTAATGACGACCCCCAGAACGTATTCACCTTTGTAGAGTGACTGGTGTATTGTTTAACCACTAATTGTGGTATGTTCTGCTGCCGAGCTCCAAGGTGTCGAGGTGTGTTGTGCCACGCGCCTAGCTCATATGCAACCTGTTGTGCACGCATGCTGTACGCTGAAACTTTGAACACAATTGAATGGTATTAGCATAGATTTCCGAATAAATGTAAGTGTAAAGGAATTTTGTATTAATTTTGGTTAAAACACATTTTTTGTAGTTTGGGCTATGATTTTCCAAACATCTCGTATAATTGATTGTAAAGTGAACAATAACAATTAAATGCCCAAATGAATGATCATGTTTGTACAGAGTTTGTTGAGTATTTGTTATAACCTAATTAAAAAGATATAATAGTTATAGTAACTACATAATTTTGATTAAATTTGTTATGTGTTTGTGTGTGATACATATTTGTTTGAGATCAATAAGTTAGTTCAAAGTGTATTGGAGTATGAACAAACATAAACTTATTAAAATATATATACACGTTATAATTACCATTTTGCGGTCAAGAGTTTATAAAAAAAACGAAAAATAATAACAAAGAATAACTGATACGTGAAAAATAACGTACGATGTTTTAATTACAAAGCATTTAATTACGAGTGCGTGGTTTTCTATACATTTTTAAATACGTTATATAACAAACATATTTCCAGTGAGTGAACTATGAGCTTATGAGAAAATGTTGTTTGAATAACATATTCTATACAAACTATATGACATATGGATTTTTATAAATATAGGGAGTAAATTCTTATAAAATTATTTTTTAATCCTGTTTAATATTTTCAACGTCATTTATTAAAATGTATTATATTTTGCTTGGTTACCTAAATTCTAATGCGTTGTTCATTTTTTTAAAACTCATTTTAAATTATTTATAAGGACCAAGACATGCGAAGTTCGTGTTCTTGTGTATTTTTTTTCTATTAAAGGATGAAATTTCTCCTTGCTGGCAGATTTCTAGAGAAAACAAATCACTACTATTTTAAATATAACATACTGTTAAATATCACATACTGATAGTGAACAATCATTGTATACCGGTATATTTTAACATCCCACACCGATAATAACGTGATTCAAGATTTAACGTTAGTAAATAAGATCAACGTGATACAGAGCTTCAGAAGTTCAAGGTATATTCATGGTGGAGATCTATCGTGTGCTCAAACAAACATTCTATTTTATTTATCTGACAATTTATTCAACTAGAATTAATTTCAAGCGAAGGTATTTAATATGTTTTTGGTTAATACAATCATACATTTTTTTAACAAAAATTAATTTTAATTGTTAAAATAGTAGGCTAAATATAGCCAGGCCTATTTTTCAAAATTAGTTATTTTAACAATTTTAAGTAAAATATGATTTTAACAATTTTAAGTAAAATATGATTTTTAATGTTATACAGCCTACTCTTAAAAATATTTAACATTTAAAATAAAATTGTTACTCCAACTCACTGAGTACATGAATATTTAAAACATATAATTCCATACACAAGTTTAAGGATGAAAGGAATCGTTATATTTACTTAATTACTATCTTAAATATCACCGTAGCATTAAGCTACTGCTCCAAACTTTTATTTAACTACGTCCAGCACCAAGATGATTCAATACGAGTAGTGGGGATTAAAAGGCTTGTATTGTATAAGATGCATCCACATTCAAGTGAAGAAAGAATGGCAAATTCTCATGTGAAATACTGGCCCCAGTGAAAACAGCTGAGATTCGAACCTAGACCTCACCATCACGGGCAATCCAATACTTAGCGAGTCCTTTGCCTTAGACCACGTGAATCTTGATACAGACACTTTATTCCTAACCAAAAATTGGTACAAGCGTGTGTATCTATCTATCTCTAAACCCAAGTTAATATGGCTTGGTACCGCCTCCAGGGACGGTTTTTAATCAACATGGCGGGATTGGATTCCGCTGTCCCCTGCCTGCTCAGATAGAGACTATATCTCAACACAGACCCTTCGCTTGAACACGAGTTTAAAAAATATGTGCCTTAAAACAAGTTATATGAAATTCTACATTCATATATGTAATGCAAAAAAGTCACGTATTACAGAACAAAATAAAATTTTCATAATAATCTTGAACTATTTATTTTCCCCTCGTGGTCAAAAAGACTGAATAGGATTTACGATGGTTTGTTTGAAAGTGTACTTGTTTATCTTTTAATACAAATAAACATCTACAATATGAATGTATTTGAGTATGGCTGCATTAACTTACCTATTAAGAATAAGATACCATCTTGAAATACAAACAAAGTAAAATAAAAATACACCATACATATTATTTTATAATAGTGTTTATTAAAATTTGTATTAAAATTTTCGAAAATTGATAATAATATTTTAAAATTTTAAAAATTTTCCTCCATGAATCAAATACATTTTTCTTACACTCATATGAAACAGAAACACTCTTCAAAAATAAATGTTGAATAAGAGATTTTGAGTTTTTCTTTAATTTTCTAAATTAATTATTCACTAAGCTATACTTAGATTAATTTGTATCCAAAAAAATAGTACACAATATTTTTATCTCATATAAAGCGTTTCCCAAATATTTATTTGGGAAAATTGATTCAAGCCTTTTGAATAATTTTGAGTTTTCCTGCTACCGTTAGTTTAGATTACTCTTGACTTGGCCTGGACTCAGTTATGACCAATAACATCTAGATGATTATTATTATTATTAAGAGAAAATGAAATCTATCAAATATCTTGGTTTTAGCCCCAGGTGGAGACAAACAGAGAAACATGGAGATAAACATATAAACAAACATGGGAAGAAACATATAGACAAACATGGAGCGACACATATAGACAAACATGGAGAGAAACATATAGACAAACACAGAGAGAAACATATAGACAAACATGGAGAGAAACATATAGACAAACACAGAGAGAAACATATAAACAAACACAGAGAGAAACATATAGACAAACACAGAGAGAAACATATAGACAAACATGGAGAGAAACATATAGACAAACACAGAGAGAAACATATAGACCAACACAGAGAGAAACATATAGACAAACACAGAGAGAAACATATAGACAAACATGGAGAGAAACATATAGACAAACATGGAGAGAAACATATAGACAAACACAGAGAGAAACATATAGACAAACACAGAGAGAAACATATAGACAAACATGGAGAGAAACATATAGACAAACACAGAGAGAAACATATAGACATGTGGAGGAACATAGTGAATTGTAAAACACATTCGTTTTTATTAGAAGGATAAAATGTATATAGAATTAGAAGGTATTTAAATATCACACAGTTCTAATTCCCTCTCCTGTGTAGTTTAGATAAATTTTTTTACTAATTCCTCTAAGTACCACAGCGTTGACCCGATTTTCTTCTTATTAGAGTTGCTGTAAAAATAATTACTTAAGTCAGGGTGATGATAGACACACACACAAGCACACACACACACACACACACACACACACACACACACATACAAACACACGCTGGAGCGTGATTTTATTTATTTGTCTTAATCACCAAATTGCAAATCCAATTTCTATAGATAGGAACTTTTTCAGGCCAAAATGGATATTACTTTACCCGACTTGATGGTTGAATGGACTAAGGCTTTACTCTCGCAATATACTGGACTTCTGATGACGGGGAGATGGGGTTCGAATACCGTAGCTGTATTTATGATTGTTTCTATTTATTTATTTATAACTATTCAGCGCAAATTTGGGTACACTTCTTCTAAAATACCTCTTTCCTAATCTCTACTCCAATAATATAATTACTATATACGGGTCATCGAAAAAAGGCTTACGGGATTCCTTAGCGAAGTATAGTCAGGAATATTTGACCGCCTTACATATAAAAGTATAGCGACAACATTGTTTTTATGGTTACGATTGCATGGATACTGGATTCAGAATAAACATGAGATTAATTAAATCTGTTGATTGTCCTAAACAGGTTCAACTCGCTTCATTTATGCTTGATGAAATCTACAATTAAGAGAATCACTTAAAGCAGATTTTGTTTGATGACGAAGCTACTTTACATGCAGATGTAAATCGTCAGAATTGTAAAATTTATATATCACAGCAACTGAATTAAATTTACAAGTAGGTTCGTGACAGTACCAAAGTAAACGTGTGGTTTATCTATTTTAGCGTCACGAGCCGATATTATCGGCTTTCTAGATATGTTCTAGTTCTCATGTTACCCGATAAATAAAGTAGGAGGTAATTATTTCACTAGAACGAGAAAATTCTCCTCTTTTATAGAACACTATAGGTAGATAATTAGAATTAACAATCTAAAAACTCTCTTCATGAATAACCGTTTCCTGAATTTTATAGTACGATCTTACAAAAATTAATAAAATAGTCATGGCACGCTCTTTTCACAGGAATTTATTACAGCGTTAGTGAATTATCGTCTAACAGAACCTTTCATGTTTGCTAAAGAACAATAATATTACCCGTGTCGCATGGTATAACGTGCTACTCTCGCAGTAGACTAGACTGCCGATGACGGGGAGATCGAGGTTCAAATCTTTGTTGGGTGTACTGAGGAGTTTTTTCCAAAATGGTGTTCCACAATTTGTCTACCACACCAATGAGTGTTTTTTTCTTATACACCCACTTCTACATTCCCCTCCTCCTATATGTCCAGCTACCACTCAGAAAAATTTCAAATTTTAAGACCTAATTGGTTATCTGGAGGTGTCCTGCAATCTGCCTCCCTAATCTAGGTTTTCTATTACACTTAATGGCTATTTCTATGAATATACACCCCCTCCTATTTCCCGGGGTTCCATAAAATATTAAGGTTTTTCAGAATTTTATTATTATTTGGAGTTGTCTCATTATTTTTTTACTGAATTTAATTTTCTACTTCACCTAAAAAACTCTAATTATAGCATACCTCCCCATTGCTCAGGGCCCTATTTTTAAATTTCATACTTGTATATTTATCTGTCTAGCTGGGGATATCCCACTACCTTCCTGCCAAGCAAGATATCCAGGTTCTAGGCCCAGGGGTTAGGGTGATGAGGGAGTCAGGGAGACCCCCACCTTCTTGACTCTCTACACCCACTTAGGGGAAGAAATTTGAAAAGTCCTCAAAATGTGTCATCCAATTATAGTACGAAACCTTCAATTAAAATTTCAAGGCTCTATGTCCACCGGTCCAAATGCCGCATCGATGAATTTTGAAAACTTTCAACCTACGTTCCATATATTGAGGTTAAACTTCATACCGTCCCAGTACCAGTCAGGACCTATACAATGTTAACTGATTGATTTAAGTAAGAATTATTTTGTCATAGTTAACTGTGTACACATAAATTAAACATATTTTTCCATTTTAACATTTAGCTAATTTCAACTGAAAATATAAATCATTCTGAAAATTGAAAAATGACACCTGGACACGGGAATCGAACCCGGGACCCGTGTCCAGGTGTCATTTTTCAATTTTTCAGAATGATATCTAACTGAACCAACTACCATTAATATAGCTTCGGCTATTTACACTTAATGAAAATATAAAGTTCTATAAATAACTAGTTATGTTATATATTAACGAAATGTCCTTACAGGAACTAGTTTTATCTAGTGAAATTGTACTTAAACGAATATTGAATTCTAAATGTAACATTACAGCCTATACACATACAGCACGTTTTTTCTAATATGAAATTGCGCTGGTCCAAAATACACAATAATACAATCTCCTCTATTTGTGTAGGGGATTTGGAAATAGGCCTAAATCAATTTGACCTAAATTAACTTGACATAAAATAGTTTTACCTAAACTAATTTGAATTAAAGTAATTTTACTAATATCGCTTAGCCTAATAATAACTTGGGAAAAGTCAGTTGGCCTAAAGTAATTTTAAAGTTAATGTCAAATGATTTCAGGCCAACTGACTTGTATCCGTTGTGTCCTATAATACCACTCAAGGTCAAAATAATGGTTTCTCTTTATCATAACATGACAATCGGCCGTTGATGTTTCCTCTTGATAGTGTGCTAGTGTGCTAGTGTGCTTTTACGTTAGTTACTGCGCAATGTTGGCGAACAAGAGAATGCACAATTCATTTGAAATAAAACAATGTGTGATTTCAACAAACTTTAAGAAAGGTGATACATCAATTAATGGATTATACTGTGTAGAGATATAGCGGGGGAATGGGAGGGGGACCTTCAGATGCGGCCGCCCCGGGCGTCAAGCTGGAGGGGGGTGCTATCAAGAACTAGATTTTTTAATAGATGAAAAATGTGAAATTAATTTAAAAGCATGAATATAAAAATATAAATTTAAACTTAATAATACTTCAGGATAAAATGGTGACCAGATAAAGCCATAATAATTATAGAAGCACTCCAATAATCCAAACGCCAAATATTTGGATCGATTTGATTGGGTGACTCATTTTAATGTGATTATGAAATATTTGAAATGCATGGTATGGCTAGTGCAGAGGACGGTCGCTGTGACCATTTTTCTTTATTTTAAAAAGGTCAGGGGTTTTCAGAAGATATATCTATTTCTCTTTAGATATTAAATTTAATTCACTAAATGTCTCCAGCCACATCTTTTCTAATCTTTGTAATTGCTTTCAGCTTATTCTCACCTTAGCCACTTACTAATGTTTCTGTGGAATGAGATTTTAGTAAGCTGAAAAAACAACTTTAGCTCATCAATGGCTCAAGAGAGGTTAACGCACCTGGCAATTCTATCAATAGAAAATATATTACTAAACAAATTAACTATGATAAAATAATACATAATTTTGCTGCTGTTAAAGTTAGAAAGGTGAATCTGTAAGACCATTCTGTTAAGCATATTTTTACTATACAGGTCATGTATTATAGATCTGCAACAAGTACACTAGGATATATTATAAAATCTAACACCGTCACCTGCTCCGGTGGGACTGGGGGAAATAGGTGAAGAGGGAAGCCAAATTTACTGCTAGCCCTGCGCGCCAATACCCCTAGCTACGGGCCTGATTCTGTAATAAAATCTACTAGTTTTTATGCAAATATGAGAATTTGTTTCATAGACAATTTTTAAAACATGTAAAAATCAATTTATGAATAATAATAATATATAAACTAATTATGATATAATGTTGTTTACAAGTTTTTTGTTATCAATAACTGATAATCTGAAAGAACTGGCCAATCTCAGGTTTAGGTTAAAAAGACCATGTTGTAAATTTAAAATGCCCCTGTTCTTTTATTAAATTAGTCCTAAGCTAATCCTTCCTTCAGTTCATCATCTATAATATTTGTTTACTCTGTGAACAAATATAAGTTTCCTAGTAATGTTCATGACATGCTACAACCATTGTATTTATATCAAGTGAATTGGTAAGTGTTGTGTAATACGGGCTAGTGACAGTGGATGAGCTGTTGGTACATTAAACAAACTCACAATAATGGAGGTAATGGGCCGAGGGAAAGGGGAACGGTTGACAGCAATCCGTATCAACGTTTATTATTAAAAACATTAAACGTTTCAAATATCCCAATAATTCTTAGAAATAAGAATAATTTTAATAAACAATGTGACTTTCTTTTATAATTTAATTTATTTCTATTTTGGTTTAATAAAATAAATTTATTATTTGCTAGAAATTAATGCAGAAGGTGCTATTTAGCTTTAATACATCTATAATTTTGTTCCAAGATCGTCAAAGTTATCCAGATTTAGCCTAGTTACTTTAGTTTGGAACAAAGATTTCAAAAATCGGCTATCAGTCAACTAGCAAAATGATAACTTTTATAAAAACAAACATACAATATTATTTACAATGTAAAATACTCGACAAAAAAAAAAATATTACCAGGACCATTTTCAAATCATTTCACATTTTTCACAAACCGGGTGCAGGTAGGCTAGTTGACAAAAAAAACTGGTCGACATGAGTAAGCCCATAAGATAGACAGTCAAGAGGTAGACAAACTTTTGGAAGGTTGTTTGTACCAACTGGTCGACACGAGAGGATAACAAGATAGACAGTCAAGAGGTAGACAAACTTTTGGAAGGCTGTTTGGACCAACTGGTCGACACGAGAGGACCATAAGATAGACAGTCAAGAGGTAGACAAACTTTTGGAAGGCTGTTTGGACCAATTGGTTGATACAAGAGGACCATAAGATAGACAGTCAAGAGGTAGACAAACTTTTGGAAGGCTGTTTGGACCAATTGGTTGATACAAGAGGACCATAAGATAGACAGTCAAGAGGTAGACAAACTTTTGAAAGCTGTTTGGACCAACTGGTTGACACAAGAGGACCATAAGATAGACAGTCAAGAGGTAGACAAATTTTGGAAGGTTGTTTGTACCAACTGGTCGACACGAGAGGACAACCAGATAGATAGTCAAGAGGTAGACAAACTTTTGGAAGGCTGTTTGTACCAACTGGTCGACGTGAGTAGGACCAACTGATAAGACAGACTTGCCTCTTTACATGGGGCCTTACAAACCAGCGCTGTCATTAAACAATCTTTAAATGAGTGTTTCTCCTAAAACTAGTCTAAATATTTTTCATTCAATACATTCCTTTGAATACTTTTTGGAACAACATTGCTATAACCATCTTTGGAAAAATTTAGTTACAAAAATCAATTATCAGGAAGTTATCCTTAATTTTAGAGCTATAGTTAAAATAACAATTTTGCCGTAAGCTATGACCATGTGAAATTAAATATCAAACTAATAAGAAATTCATCAAAATATTTTGGCTGTAGCGCTAGGTACAAACAAAAAATACAGGGAGTCAGACATTGTAGAAAACTTGTAAATTTTTTATTTCCGTGGCACACAAAACCTCCAGATTCATCATAATATCAAGTCTGAAAATGTTTACTTTTAACATATTCTCTTTGTATGAGAAAGTAAAAATAACAGTAGGTATATTAAAAGATTTTATGAAAAACAATGCAATATAGAATGGAAAATTATTTAAATTAAGTTGAATAAAACTCGCATTAACATTTGAAAAAAGTACACTAAACATTTTAACCCCCTCGGATATTTAACTAGGGGTTTTTAAGAACATAAATTCACACAAAAAAATGTTGAAAAGTTATATTAATAAATTTCAAATTGAGGGTGAAATTAAAGTGAACAAATGTGTCTGACAAGCAGACTTTAGCTAAGTTTTAATGTCCGCCCCTTGAGCTATAAACTTTGAATTTAACAACCATGACGGCCACTTTGCTCTAATAAATTATAGATCTCGTCATAATTCACGACCTTTGCTGCGCTGGAGGTTTTAACGAGGCCGCCTCGTTAAAAGCTTGAACCATTTCATTGAGCGACCATGTAGCACTAGACAGCCGTGACAGTTTCAGTAGGCCTAGCTAGAAACTGGATCTTATAACATATTTAGAGTGAGCCCCATCCCACCTCTCTGTCTTCTTAACAACCATCATCTCTGAGTTAACTATTTGAGTTACACTTAAGAATATACAGTAAAGACCCGCTAGACCGAGTCACAGTAGTCCAGATGATCCAAACACACTTTTCGGAAAATGGGGAAAATATTAGGTCAAATGAAATCTATTTTATTGGTTAACAAGTTAAAAGTTAAAATAGCAACAGTGAAATCTGATAATAAATTATTAAAATTTACATGCTGTAGTCAACATAAAGTGTTATCCTGTAACTAAAAATAATTACAGTACATATTATGTGTTATATATATATCAGTTAAATAAATGAAACTTTGATTGAACTCATTCAAATGTAATTTAAAATTCTTGTAAATATTAAGTATCTGTATTCTCCCTCAAACCTCGTTCCCCAGATGGTTCAAGTCGTGACTCTAGAGATAGAATGGATTACCGATGATAGCTAGATAGGGGTTTGAATCCTGGTAGGGTGACCTATGGGCGTTTCTTTTTACCTAAATGGTAATCAACTCTTCCTCCAAGCAAATACGGGTTCACTTTCACTTCCTATTGATTCAGCCTTTCTCCTACCAAACAAAATTTCGTAACTAGTATACTGTACATGCGTATAGCCTAAACGGTTAGTAAGACGCAGTGCTAAAAAATAAATTATGTGGTAAATATTTGCTTATTACATTCTGGGCTAGCTGGTCGTTAACTAACACAAGGCATTAATAATTACTCTAGAAATTACACACACTGTCACCACTTCATAGAGTCATCACTGGGCAAGGAAAAATACCAATCCAAGAAAGAATCCATTTAATAGTTTTGTCACGATTTGAACTAACGATCCTTAGCACAGTAGTATTCTACCTTCTGATATAATATTTATTACTACCTATCCGGAATATCCGCACTATCACATGGATAGGATGGGGAAATAACGTTCACCAGTAGGCACGCGAACTAAGCGTCAAGCTCCTTTAGTTTACCATAGTCTGAAAATTGAAAAATGACACCTGGACACGGGAATCGAACCCGGGAACTTTGGTTTAGTACGCCAATGCTCTAACCACTGAGTTATCCAGGAGCCGTCCCGTGCCCAGGGTCATTCTTCACTCATATTTTAAGGCAGAGCCTATGATGGACGTGCGGAATTCGTTGGCTGCAAATGTATGATTTTATTAATATCACGATCTATCAGATAACGCATGATATGATATATATTATGGAGTAATCATCACTACAATTATAAATAATAGCTTTATCTATTTGATTCCTCTAGTTCAGTTTAAACGTGATAGGGGGAGACTTAAATGCAGACTGGTTGTATTAAAATATATTTTTAATGAATGGTTCTCCCCTCTGGCTCCACGTAAACGCGGGTATATTTCTTCTGAATTTAACTTTCCTCATCCCTACCTCTATAGAGCCATGAATATATTACTTATAACACAAACGAGTACTAAGACGTGGAATTGAGAGGAAGTGACCTTAGTTTGCGTGGAAAGAGAGTGAAAAACCATTTTATAAAAGAAACACAGATCAGTACACTCAGCTAGACACGACTTCCTAGTCACTGGAAAACTAGACGAAATGAGAACAGTCTATGTTCCAATTAATTACACTTGGAGCAACATTCTAGAAATATTAATTTCTGAACATTTGAAATCGCTATAGAGGTGGCCTGCTAATTGCGAACAGTTCAGATTACGAACATGAGATTTGTGATATATGAAAATAAGTCCAAATGGCGGACATGCCATGTTGCTATGCCATCCCGCCCCCAATTTTATAATAGGGGCGGCCCTTGGTGGCCTAGCAGTTGTACGTACTTTCAGCCTCGTCAGTATTAATTTAACTACATTACATGCACGAGTATTTCTAGGTTAGGTTAGGCTAGGCTAGGTTAGGTTATGTCAGGCTAGGTCAGGCTAGGGTAAGCTTGGTCAGGAGGAAAGCCCCTTCCACCAGTGTCACCACCATCACGTAGGAATTCCCGCGAGTTGCTCTTTTGCTTGTTCGCAATATGGACATTGGACATGTAGGTGGCCTTAACATGTTGGGTGTGTTCCCAATCAGGACACAACCGGTATGGATACCAATATATAAACGATATTTCGTTAGTTACAAATCATTCCAAATGTTTGAGACAAGAAGAAATTTTACTTTACATCCATTATTGTCTCCAGCCTGTGGCCCTATTCAAGCCACATATTTTCCACTACCGGCTTGCTAGGCCTGGAATAGCTTCATATGCCTTGCAATCTAAGTTAAGACTAGGACAGGCACAGCACCCAGTCCTCGGCTGTTAATTCATCACTGTGAAAGTGTAAACACACATTTCACCAACAATACATTTTCTGCCATGCCGGGAATCGAACCCCGGAACCTTATCTTGCTAGAAAGACACGCTACTGACTGAGCTAAGATGTTGGATAGCTAAGAAATATTTATATAATTAATATTAATACTATTTATATAAAACTCTTATAATATTATTTAATTCACTTACTAAATGACATATGAGCGTTAGAATAACAAATAAATCCCACCTCTTCCACTAAAAGTTGTCAAGTACACATATTTTCATTTGCACTGCCTGTACCTAAACAGCTTTCTATATATTGGACTGGTCATACTTTATCATTATGATACTATAAATTATATAACTCCAGAATTGTTTTTAATTAGGTGCTTACTGAACCGAAATAATGAGATCCATAATTATATAAAAGATATTAAAATATGTTTGGGCTTAGGTTTAAATCTCTATAAGCTCTTGCTAAAAACCACATATTACTTGACTAATGCCTATTAAATTAAGTTGTATACATTTAGAGAATTTAAGGAACACATATTTTTATTTATACACTCTATGTCCAAAATATACATTGTGCTGATGTCGATGGCTGAGTATAAATAACATATTTGACTAAAAATATCAATGAAAACGGGGATTTAAATCAAGTTTCATTAAATAATTTAGTAAAATATTTACTAATGAATTATATTGAAGAATTGTCGCCTGATACTCTCTTCTAAAAACCGTTGTCTGGCTAGCGAATACAGGAATGCGGTATCATAAAATCATACTAAAAATATTTAAAAAAAAAAGTTCAATGGATGTATACTTAAAATAAATTTGCTATCTTAAATTATGTATTGAACATTACAGTGTGATAGTAATTTTTTTACTTGCTATTAACTAGCAAAATTTAATAACTTTCTTTGTTTTTGTTTGTCAAGATAAGATTAGGTAGGGGAAGTCTTAGTATTGTGATGAGGGAGCTAAATTTAAGAAAACCAAGTCCCTTCACAAATAAGTGCTAAAATAATAATGCTCTTAAAAGAACGAATATAGTTATGTATGTAGGGATATTTGTCTATATATTGTGAATATTTTAAATAGACATAAAACCTTAATTTGTTTTGTTGAATAGATCTATCTTAATTTAATATCGATTAAAACTTATTTATCACTATTGTGCACTAGGAACTAAGCGTAGATAGTTCAACATTGATTTGTGCTCTAGTGAAAGGGGGACTCACGTTAGTGGAAGAATGGTCTAAGTGTCTAAGCTTTGTGTTAGACCGGCCTTCTGATGAAGGGGAGATCAAGGTTCAAATTCCAGCCGGATCTACTGAGGTTTTGTTTTTCCTAAAATAGTTTCCTAATCTCCTTCAATGCAAATGCTGGTAGTTTACCTCTAAAATGCCTCCTTTCTCATCCCTACCCAATTAAATTAATGATCATAGGGAGCTTATATTATTTTAACCTGGACGGGTAGTAAGATGCGGTGAAAAACCGCACTACGCAAGAACCACGTTATTCAAGAGAAACCCGAGAAATGGGTATTTCAAAGTAATCAAACGTGTGGGCTATAAATTACAATTATGACAGATGTGACATGGCACAGTAACTTGAAATTAATCTAACATTTACATTCATCCCTAAAACGGATAAATGCTTTCCGCGGCAGTTATAAGCGTCATGCCTGACGTAAATCATGCAAGTGATCAATACTTGCAGTCTGAGACAGATTTTAATACATATTTTCATATATGTAATATACGAGTATATGTAGGTATAAACACTATTTTACAACTGTTATTTCTCACCTAATACTAAAAGTATTTACGTAAAAATATATTTAAAGGAGCTAAGTTAGTAATGAACCTATTCATATATTGTGTGCACTGCTTCTTACTTAATTCTTGTCCAGTCGAGTCAGGACTGGAGAAAAAAAAGTGGGTCTTGCTTGAATTAATTTAAAGAATATATAATTTTTGTTTCCTATCCAATTTTATATTCACTAGATTAATATACTAAAAATATACGCCAGTACCTTTATACCATTGGCCACCATATTTGAAAAATGGCGTCCAGCCTTGACCCTTATGAATATTTTTCCCATTTTATTGGAACATCTTACTTAGAACTAAAATGTTTTACTGAACTAAAATTATATAGTAGAAATTTATCCGCAATCTGTATATTTTGCCTTCTTTTTGTGAACCATAGCTTAGCCGTAGCTTCAATTTCTATGATATTTCTTAATTTCTTATTTTCTAATTTTGAGCTGTTTATTTATGGTTTACGACTTATTCAAAAATTGCTTTCTCAATGAAAAACTTTGTTTGAACGAAATTGCAGATATCTTTTATTACAACTAACAGTTACATTTTAAATCGATGGGAGAGGGGGCTAAGGCATGTGGGGTAAGAACAATTGTCATCCTCTTCATCCGTGCTGCCACAAATCTTACTGGGATATTAATATTTCGATTTATGATACAAGTAAATCATTTTTATGTAAGCAGAGGAGGTTTTGCAGTAATTAAATCGCATTGAAACATCTTCATTATTTAGGTTCAGTATTATTCAATAGTATGTAGTAGTAGTAGTAGTAGTAGTAGTACGTAAACTAACTATAATAATTAGCCTATAGGTCTGAATGAGATTTGCTGAGTAATTTATTAACATAGGTATATTAGCTGCAGACAGAATCTTCATAATAATTGTTTCATTTTTGGCTAAACGTAAGTCAGCTCAATTTACTTATTGTGTACAGCTGTGCAACTTGTTTCAACTTACTGTCGTTAGTCTAACTGATCGGTATTCATAATATTGTAGGATTTGGCTACAAGTGGAGAAATTACAAGTCAGAGGGAAACAACAACCTACCCCATTCACCGTCCCAGCCCCTCTTGACAACAATTCGGCGAGAAAACAAAGCACAACCGAGCATAACCAAGCTGCGTGGAAGACTGACCTACCCCAACACAAGTTCGAACTGCGGCCGCTAGAGGGCGCATAGTATTGGATCATTCCTAAGAACTTAAAAAAGGAAGTAATTCCTAGTCTATTATGGAGGAGAACATTCTAGTACCATGGGGTGTGCTATCGAAGCTGCATTTGTCACGTGTATCCCCCCCTTTGTGATCCTATTGTATTCCCCCACCTTTTTTCCTTCTCTTTCTTGTTTCTCTAGGTTTTCAAGCATATATAATGCTGGTATGACGAGAGGCCAGCACTCTTGGATTGAACTCTAGATTGGGAAGTACGTAGCCTTGGCTACTAATATTTAAAATGTAAGAACAAATTTATTTTTCGGCTTATATGATATTTTTTTATGTAACTTTTCTAAATTCACTTTTCGGCCTTTTAACTGTCAGTTTTTTTTGGGGTATATTAATAATCTTTAAAATCATTGACCAATATTAAGTATGAGGATATTATGAAATTATTTAAAGACTATGGTATTGATTCTTGTTTTTATTATTTTGAGATTGGTATATATCTAACTTTTGAACATTACTGTTCGACTTGGAAGATAAACAATAGATATCTTGATAATGAGGTCTAATTTTTGTGATTGGTTATTGAATATTACCTTAAAGAATTTTCGTTTTATGTAATAATAGGAGGAATTATCTGTCTTTCATTATATTACTAATTCTTATCTAAGAGGTTTTTTGTATAAAAATGGGAATATTAATTGAAGTCTGGTAATGACTGATAATATTTACATAAATGCGTATTGTGGAGATAGTTATTAATGTTTAAATAGTTCTTTTTTACAAGGGGCTGTTTAACGTAGCTTGATGAGTAAGCTCCTTGTAGAAAGAGATGGTTTAAATAAAATATGTTATTTGTTCTCTATTTCAAATTTTCCAATGTAATTCTCGATTTAAACGTAGGTATAGTCTTGAAATTAACTTTTCATTTTCATAATAAATATTATATATTTGCACATTCTACAACTATCATATTAATTGTTTTACTATACCATCATATGGTTCTATCTGTTAAAATACATACATATCTTTAATTACATATTTTATGAATAAATATAAAAAACGGCATTTACTGGAGTTTTTTCTTAACTTTATTAATAGTGAGCATACCCTTAGGATATTTGTTTGTAGTTTTATGTGTTTATTCATCCTTTGTTTTCTTTTAAATTTATATCTTTTTTAGGACGTCCGTCTAACAATCATTCCCGCAACCAGTTGAGTTGCGTGCTCTGAATTTCAGGTGTCTGTACTCAGACATTCGAAACAATTACTCAAGATACTCACTATGATTGTGTTAATGATTTTTTCTTGTAATTATGTGAGCCTTCTATTTTATTTGGGTAGTTAAGGAGGTTTCACTATTTGCAATAGACGTCATGATTTCACTGATAAGGAAGAGAGGCTATCCCCGACATATTTCTCACTGCATGGGCGGAAGCAGCAGGTGCTATTGAACCTATTATAAACATAAACATATATATATATATATATATAATGCGGTCCGCAACTGCAGAACTAAATAGTGCTCATCTCAACTGATACCGCTGTGCAATGACAACTGTATAATGTAACAAAAGATCCCCATCACAGAACATTTCATGGACTTACCCCATTTCATCGGCCAGTCACTGTTGGATTCCACCCGCCCAAATCACGACAACTTGAGAAACATCACCCGTCTGGATGGGTTGAACACAAAAACATTTGAACTGTGTGTTGGTAGTGTCGTAACACCTCACCAGAGTAGTCTACCCTGGTTCTGGACAATGCGCAAGCGTGTGAGCTAGGGGAAGCAGGTGATCATTTCTACCACAGTACCGTGATTTCTTCTATGTGCCCCCACCACTAATAATCGGACGAGCATAGCAGTGCTTATACGTCCGTGTAAAATAGCTCTGTGAGTGGATATTGATGACCGCAACAAGATTGGGATCTTGTGTTCTCCCCCCACCAATTTTACCCACTGAGATTAAGTGTTTAAAGGCCAGTGATCACATGTGTAATTTTCTCTTTGATGTCCATCAAGTTGTAGGGACTTACTCCTAGTCAATGTAAGTTTAAATTCTTTTTCAGCCTATTTATTAATTTTAGTTTTTTTTTAAGTTGAAACTACATTTTGGTCTAACTCTTCAAAATTATGCGGGGCAATGTTCAAATTACATTTCAGCTAAATATTTTAATATAATTTTTTACTAAATTAAATTTTGGAAAGTTACTCCTCGCTAAATTTATTTTTAGGCTCAATCAGACGTTGGACTTCTGATCTATATTTATATTTCACGTGAAGTTATTTCATGTTTGATGCCTTCATTATGTTTTCTAAGATCTGTTTAAAATACTAGCGCAAAGAGTAAGTCTTTGTAATGTGTAATTTAATGGTTAATTTAAACTAGGTACAACTAATTTAAATAATGTCTGGGACTATATTATTATTCCTCATAATTGTCTTGTTTGAAGTAGTAAATTTTATATTATACATTTAACTTAATTGACTATGTCTGGTAATACGACTAGCCCGCTTCTCGGGAACGTCAACAGGATAGTTGATGCCAACTTTAGTTAGAGTAGTAGACTGTACAGCTAGGCGTAGAATTCTCCAATTTGTTTTTAATGTTGAGCAATTTTTGATATACTATTTTGTTGTTGTAAAATTTATTCAATTTAGTGTAGCTCTTGGATTTTGGATGGATAGTGAAGATTCACTTTTGGATGAGAGCTTATTGAGCCTATTTGATAGTATTTTAGGGTGAGGAGTTAACTTAATATGTTAATAGTGGGTATCTATATGACATTGATTTGTGTTTGCATATTGACATCTTAGCTTTTGAATCTTGTGGATTGTTGAGACTATATATATTCTTGCCCACATGATCAAGGCTAGCATTAATGAAGTTTCGCCAATATGTTTACTATCATTTGGCATTTATTAGACGAGATGTCACATGTTAGCTTTTAATATTTGTAGTTCTTTTGTCCAGACATAGGCCTGAGTTTTCAAAAAAATATGATCTTTTTGAAGGGTCCATCGTTAGTGTATTTACTCAACTTGTTAACCTTGTTAAATTTTGTTGTTGTTTGAGAATAAACAAGACATTTATAACCTATCATCAAATGTTTATATGACTTTACTTATACTGGTATTTAATGAGCCATTACCCTCTATTTTCTTGAGATCATTTATCAACTCCCACCTTTGTTTAAAATATTCTATTAGGTTTTTCGGAATCGCAATATGGGTTGGATATAAAGGATTTGCCAAATTATCACTCCCTGGAGATTATATTTAGTTATCTTGTTTGTATTACTTTGTACACTGGATAGTTGCTTGATCCTACTATTGACGTAGGGTCAACCAACCGAGTTGCGTGTACACTGCTAAACATGTCAAAGAAAACATTTACATATTTCAAAAACTATTTTACAACAATGCTAGTTTGTAGGTTAAATATTGAAAGTTATCTAAATAAACAAAACCTAAATATTATTCTTATTTTATTTTCAGTTTAAGCTTCTTTTTTTAATACAAATTTCAACTGGTGCTATCAATACATATGACGTAAAATGTTGCTATTGTTATTTGTTGGTAAACGAGTAATAAAGCCAAAAAATAAGTTGATAAACAACAGATTATTTAAAAATATAAATGAGAGTTTGATTTCGGAAATACGAATCTATTTTGTGTTTAAAGAGTTGTAACACAAAGATAAAATACTAGGGCCTAGGCCACATAAAAGGATACACCAGAGACTCAGCCTTTTGAGAGATTCATTGGGCCGCTTGATTAAGTGGAAGGACTAACTTGTAAAACTTGAGAAGCGCTATCAGCGCAACTCCTAAGAAACGTCTATGTATAGAACTATTTGGAACTATTAGCCCACACCAAGCTAGAGTTGCGGTGTTGTCATATCTGTCAAATTTGGTCTAAAAGAGTGAAGGGGGAGCGAGCTAATCTGTTGTTTACATGGGTCAAGTT
>CABFWO010000319.1:0-64611 GCA_902155825.1 Timema genevievae
CTGCTGTGGAGAGTTGTTCTACAGGTGTGTAAGAGACCTGCTATGGAGAGTTGTTCTATAGGTGTGTAAGAGACCTGCTATGGAGACTTGTTCTATATGTGTGTAAGATACCTGCAATGGAGAGTTGTTCTATAGGTGTGTAAGAGACCTGCTACTAGGGGTTGTCAGGCACCCAAAATTTCAGGCAATAAATTGGGCATCTAAAAATCTCGGGAATATCGGGCAAGTATTTTTTATGACCGTATTTTGATCGGGCATCTCAAGAACCTGCTAAGTATAAAATACCATGTTAGCACTAACCTCTAATTCAAACTTTGAAAAAATAGTGTTTAACTGATATTCATAGTGGAATTATTTCAATTCAACTAATATTAAACAAAGGTTAGTATTATTTTTTATTAATTTGTGAATTATTATGTTCACTTTCAACAAAGCTACGATAATGTTTCTCACAGGTTACAAGTCTACAACATAACAAAATAACAATTCCTACGATTTAATTTTATCTGTCAATGCCAACAACATAACAAATTCAACATTTACACATTGAGATTTTTAGGTTCTATGCTTGCGAAAACTTAATTCAAGTTACATTTCTTTAATTTATTATTATTAGGCAGATTTGTTAGGATATAAATAGAAAAGTACGCATCAAATAAACATTAGATAGGAAACGGCCATTTTGCATTTTGTGACTGTTTTAACTTGTAATTTGAAATTTAATAGACCTGTGACAAAGTTGTTTCTATCCTTTTTTAAATTAAATTAGGCTGTTAAACTTATAATTTGAAATGCCCACCCGAATTTAATTTTGTAATGCCTGCCCGATACAAATATTTTCTGCCCCACCATCCCTAACTGCCATGGAGAAGGGAAGTGCCCTTGTTTGTACCTATTGTCACACATACAAAAGAAACATGGACAATGAATGTAAGAGAGACAAGGAGAACATGTTAGCTGTCATCAGGAGAAACAGGATTAAGAATGAAGTTATCCGGGAAAATGTAAGCGTACATGAGAGTAGAGGAAGCAAGGGTGAGGTAGTATAGACATGTAATGAGGATGATAGAGAGAATGCTGGAAATGAAGTATTAAAAAAAATCACAAGGGACACCAAGAAAGAGATGGGAAAAGCAACTAACAGAAAGTGTACAAGTGAGAGGAGAAGCAATCAATGGTGGAAGGAAAAAGGGAGATGGGGGCATTTTACTAAACTGACCCGGCCAAAGACGAAACAGATGATGATGATGATGATGATGATGATGATGATGATGATGATGATGATGATTAGGATTAGGATTTAAAATTAAATGGTTAAATTAAGTGAGTAATCAAGCCAGTGCAAGGCCTTAAAATTTTAATCCATATCTAGCTAATATTTGTGTTAGATTAAAACATCCTAACCTTAATATTTGGAAGATTCAAATTGTGTTTGGTTAGGGCTAGGCTGATCACTATTTGGCAGATCATGTCAATGCTAATCATTTGATTAATATCATAGTATCAGACGTGCGGCCCGTTATCTAAAGATAGGGGCAGTTAACAAATATTGGTTTTAAGAATTGGTGAGCAAAATGCCAATTGGCTTACCGATTGTGTCATTAAACTTGGGTGTACAAAGTCTACTTTTTCCTTCAAAGTGAACTTTGATCGAAAAATATAAAAAATTCAATATTTAAAAACTTATTTAATGATGAGAATATAATTATAGTGCTTAGCAATAAGACTTTAGGCAGTAAATGTAATTTTTGAAATGTTATATTGCAAATACAATTAAAATATTTTGTAACTGATAAATCACATTATAATAATTTATTATTTAATATTTGTATAGTATGAACATTAATTTGTGATGTAAATAAAAGTAAAAAAATATATAAATATCAAACATAAATGTGTGTTTTAACTAGGGGTGTGTGAAGCTTTGAAAAATTCGAAGACGAAGCGAATCTTGGTGTACTTCATATTTGATTCAAACCCATGTTTGGCTTCGGCAGCTATTTGAAGCTTCGTCTATTATTCTAAGTCTAGTATTATATTATACTTATATTTTACATCAAATAAAAATAAACTGAATTACCTCAATAAATAAAATATATGTTTATCATTTTGAGTTTTAGAACAAGTTTGCTTTATTTTCTTGTTGGAACTTGGAAAATTTTCATAACACTTTGAATTTCAAGACGCCCATAACATTAAACCTCTAACCCCCTTGATCACAAACATTGATTGGGACCAACTGAAGATGAATTTATTCCTCTTGAAAGTAGATTAAAATAAATAATGAATGGTTTTTATTTTCAGTGTGTTTAGTTAAACTTTTGAAGTTTCTCTTGAATATTAAAAATATTTTTTAAATATTCTAAAATCCACACACGCAGCCATTTCAGTTGTTTACTACATGAATCAGTATGTTCAATTCAAATTCCTGTTAATATGTAGGCTAGCGGCAGATTTGAGAGATAGTTGAGCACATGTGTGAAAAACATGACATTCCTTAAATTATATTTTAAAAATTGACACAGATAGTAAGTACTTGTAAACGAAAATTGCTGTTAATTTGGATGAAATCTTAGATATTTTACTAAAAACAAAATTAAATAAAATCTATAAAAAATTGCTTATTTTATACAGATTACGTGCAGAATTAATTTATGAGTAAAATTATGATTAAGGTCGTATTATTTTCGAGATTGGCTTTTAGGTGCTTACAAAATCAGAAACATATTTATTTTTAGTAATTCACATGGCAAGATTTAAATGGATTTATAAAATCAAAAGTTTCCTTGTTGATTTGGAAGACAGAAAAACTAAAATTTTGTAACACTGGACTTTTCAAACCTATCAACACACCCACCACATCAACTTAAAACTCGTATTTTTCTATAACTTTGTTCTTGTACTTGAACGTCCATTAACTCTTGTGTTTTGTCAATTCGTATCTTGTGTGTGAAAAGTTATTAAAACACCATGCAGGGAAAATCCAATGATATTAAAGCAAATGCATGTTTATTTTACTACTCACTCAGGCGTTAGACATAAAAAAAAGGTGTTTTTAATACAAAGGTAGAGTGAATAAAACATTTATTTGTTGGCAATAAGCTACAAATATTATTGTTAAGAAAAAATAAATATAATATTTAGTTTGATGTTAGATAAATATACTGAATGTTAACATAATATTTTTACTCAAAATTAAATAGAAAAATATTCAAAATTCGACTTGACTTCGCTTTGAACCAAAAAAGTGGACTCTGCTCACTCCTAGTTTTATCTTTAAATATTTTTATTGGTAAATATTAGCAATTGTTGAATCCGGAATTTTACTTTCAAAGCTGATACACATTCATATCGAAGTTGAAGTTTTTGAAGCTTAGCTTACTCCTGATAGAAACTATCATTATTTGCTATTAAAATCTCTTTTGAATCAAATAAAGAAAGTTGTGAATTTTGTAATATTAATTGCTTGGACACATTTTTGATTCTTATTTTTTTGTACTAGAATGTATTTTAAAAAATGCATATAATTTATACTTATATTTGATTGGAAAAAAATTTCATAGTAAAAACATTCATAACAAATTTAATTTGAAATAAGAAATCTTGTATTTGTAAACACATGGCTCAAAATAGGATTCAAGTGATAAAAGAGTGTGAACTAAATTGTTAATCCTCAGTGATAAGTAATGTTGTCAACATGTTTTAAAAGTAACAGTTTACCTTTATCCAATGCTATTCTAGCTTGGTCACCTTCCATCATAAGCATCTTAAGTTGTGCGGCTCTGAAACAAAGTTATTAATTTACTTCATCAGTGTGATTTAGTTTATATAGAATCAGTAAGAAAGAGAGCTTAACATGTTTGCTGCACACAACACATGCGTATTTACGCCAGGGGTCGCCAAAGTATCAATCACACACTTCCAGTAGCTTGCGGCGACATTTTAGAAAACTAGCGAGGGATTTTATTTAAATGCAACAGTAATTTACATCACAATGTTTGAGGTCAAGTGTCAGCACTTCACATACATAAATATCAGCTGGTAAGCGTGATGTTTGTGTGATGATGCTTTAAACTACAAAACAAATCATAAAAAGATAGACCAATACTTCCCTACAAACATGGCTAAAAATAAGAACATTTAAAAAATATGTTAAATGGACAGAGTAATTTTTTTTTTACAAAAAATAAATATACAAATAAAACATGCAAGATGAACATGTGTGCTTTAAGAAAAATGACTAACACAAATTTAGTTTTAATATTTTGTCATTTGGGAGGCCAAGAAAGATATAATAGGAGCAGATAACAGAAAGTGTTAAAGTGAGAGGAGAAGAATAGAATCAATTAAAGAAGGAAGAGTAGTAGTGGAAGGATAGAGGAAGATGGAGGCATTTTATTAAACTGACCCAGTCCCAGGTTGGAAACAGTTGGTGATGATTTTGTTACCCCTAAAAGTGTCAAATGTAGTAAGACTACTGATGGTTTGAGAATAAAGTAGAGCACCCACCTCGTTGATTCAGGCTGAGACTGGAGTATATCAGTATAATGTGAAGCTCTACTTAAAACATCAGTGCGAATATTGGCTAAACGAGCCACATTCAAACCAAAACTTTCATTGGCCAATCCTTCGACCACAGAGTACAAGAGCGTGACTGCTTTCCCATCGTCATCATCTGTAACAAGATGCTATAAGTACAATTTAATATCACACAATCCTCTATTCGTGCACTTAATTTTGTAAATCATTTAGAAATTAAATGTTAATTTATTGCATTTAATATGTATGAAATAAAGTGAATTAAGAAAAATGCCAAAATTTAATTTAAAATACTTCACTTTAAATGTTTTTACTTTTATTTGTGCTTTACTTTTCTACAATTTTATCTATTACATTAAAATTATGTTTGAAGCTTTATGTGAAATCTGAAAGTATCATAAATTAATTTTATGAATTTTAGATTTCATATAAAACTTTAAACATAAATTTATGCAATAAATTAACATTTCATTTCTAAAATGTTGGACTAATAACTTTGTAGGATAATTTTCTCTTCATAGAAAACATAAAAAATAAATTGTACACAATTTATGCATGACAAAGTTTGAGTGATTAAATAGCACCGACAAGAAATATAACAGTTGAATTTATGTAAAATATCAATGCATAAACATAAATTTTAAAGACTAAATTATTTTTTGTGAAAAAAAAGGCTATAATCACACAAATTCAGATTATTAAATAAATGTAATAAAGTTAAACAAGTTAGGTTTTAAAAAAAAATCAAACCAAAGTAAATATCGAGGGTTATATTTATTTACTATGAAATAATATCTTAAGATTTAAATCAAATTAATTAAACTTGGAATTTTCTAAATATAAGGGAAAATTCAAAAATTTTCAGGTCTTGTAAAATCGTTGAGTTTGAACATTTACTTGAGTACTCACAAACTCCTCTAAGGTACCAAACCCACTAAAAATGTTGCCTTGCCCTTCCACAAGTTGACATAAATCATGCTAACACACCTTCTGGTTTCACCATGAACGCCACGTGATAGTTCCGTGCAGAGGCGAATAGTACCTTTGTCAGTTGTGTGACTGATGGATAGTGACTCACAAACAAGGTCAAACACTTGACCTGTCAAAACAAACATAGACGTTTTGAATGACGGTAAATATGCCCTGGTAATAATTAGGTATATACAGGCATGCAACCCCATAAGAATCAAATCAAACCAGAACTGATAACCTAAATTAATAGTTAATTTGGAAGAATTACAAAAGGAATTAGAAAATTAGTACATTTAGGAATAGGGATGTGGAAAGCTTCGAATTTGCTTCAAATCTTTGTCAGCTTTGACTTTTATTCAAAAGTACAATTCTTAGTTTGATAATTACAAAGCTTCTCCAATAAAAATATTTAAAGTTAAAATACACATTTATGTTCAATTTTTTATCATTTTGTTTGGTTATATACAGACTCTTAGGAAGATGTAAATAAACACTGAAAGAGTTTTGAAATGTGGGGCTGGAGAAAACTTGAGAAAATCAGGTGGACAGGCAGACAGGGTGACAAGTGAACAAGTCCTAAGAAGAGTGGGTGAGAAAATAACAATTTTGGATGTGATTCTTTGGTACATCCTTAGGAGGAACTGTCTTCTGCATGACGTCATAGAAGGAAAGTTTGAGGGAAAGAGGAGCTTAAGAAGGAGGATTCACTATGGGATCTGAAGGATGAGGTCTAAGTTCACTGACAAAAGGAATGAACCTGTCTTAAGACAGAACCCCTATTATTGTTATTATTGTTGTTATTGTAATTATTATTTTATTATTAATCACCAATTGATGTTAAAATTACAAAAATAAAATTAGATTTGATTTGATCAGAACTTATTAGTTTAGTACAAAATATGTTAATCTCGCTTGCATAAAACATTTTGTAAATGGTATTCAATACTTAAAGTTGTTTTACTATGCAACATATGAATATTTTTTTAGATCTTAAAACATCGATTTAGCTTCAGGAATATTCCACTAAGCTGATTTGACTAGGCTTCAAGTTTACAAAATGGACTTAGTGTATTCCTACTTCAAGTAAGATACTAAGAGAGTAATTTGTTTAAATCACTAATCTCGGCAGAAATATATGAATATATTACTGAAGTCATGGCATCAATAAACTTGACTGACCCGTTTTATTTTTAATGTTACCTTTGCAGCAAATCTATAAACGATATTTAATTAATATATTAGCAATAAATCGATAGAGCCAATCCTCAGTTCTTAAATCCACAGAGATAATTTTTATCAACAAGTATAAAATATAAAAGTAATTATTTTATAATTTAAAGTTTTATTAATTTTAGATTATAAATTTTGTGTAATAAACATGACTATCATATGGTAAACAACAGCTTCAAAGGATTAAAATTGAAAGTACATTTATTTTTAAAAATATTCGAAGCCTCAAATTTTTTTTTTCAAAGTTGAAGCTAATTAACGTTTGATTGAACTTTTGAGTTTTTTTTTAAGCTTTGTACACCCCTAGATCATAGGCCGATCTGACAAATATAAACCAAGTATAGTGATGGGACGTGCCTGTGTAACGAGATGGTGAAGAGTCGCTGTAGCAATGGCTGCACCATCGCACGAACTGGTGCCTCTTCCTAGTTCATCCATCAGCACCAGAGAATGTTGTGTGGCGCAATTCAGAATAACTTGAGCCTCCTCTAACTCTAGGAGTAGTGTACTGCGACCAGTGAACAACTCATCTCTAGCGCCCATCCTGTGGTCATATACATTCAGAATAAATTGCGAGGTCTCTTAACTCCAGGAGTAGTAAGCTGCAACCAGCTCATCTCTAGCTATACATTCTGGTTAAGTGCAATAGAAAGTGCAAGCCTTAACGGTACCATTAAACAGTTATCATTATCCCCAATCATATTATCATTATTATTATTATTATTATAAATAACAACCGCAAATTGAATCAAGGATCATACTATAATTTTATTACAATTTTCAAGGATATTTAACATTTCATATATCCTTAGAAATGTAGTTCCGAAACATACCTTACATAGACAGCATCCAAAAGTGAAATAGTGGCACTCTTTGCTGGTACAAATGAGCCAATGTGAGCCATTATAACGATGAGCGCCACTTGACGGAGGTAGCAAGACTTGCCCCCCATGTTGGGACCTGATACAGTCATGCAGCATTGCTCAGAGCTCTGGAACATTACATTCACACCAATTGGGAGTTATAAATGTGGTCTTGAGTTTCTAATTTAGCCACATCAAGTTGTCGTATTTATAGTTTTGAAAAATAACATCTGGACACAAGAATACAACCTGGTATATTTGGCTTGAACTTGTGTCACTAGTTACTAGCTGTTGGTTCAATAAATAAACCAGTGTTGTGTGAAACTTCAACTAGTGGCAAGTTGTACTACTCGCTGGCGAGTATTTTACTAGCGGCTAGTGATGTTGAACATGTTTAACTTTATTAACGCTAGTCAATTGCACAAGGTTACATACCCAACTCACCACTAGCGGCTAGTGATGGTGAACATGTTTAACTTTATTAGCGCTAGTCAATTGCACAAGGTTACATACCCAACTCACCACTAGCGGCTAGTGATGGTGAACATGTTTAACTTTATTAGCGCTAAACGACAGCACAAGTTCACATGTCCCACTTACCACTAGCGGCGAGTGATGGTGAACATGTTTAACTTTGCTAATGCTAGTCAAATGCACAAGGTCACGTACCCAACTCACCACTAGCGGCTAGTGACATTGAACATGTTAAACTTTACTAGCGCTAGACGACAGCACAAGTTCACATGTCCCACTCACCACTAGCAACTAGCGCTCAACTATCCTCGTGTGAACCTTGCAAAATAGTGCTAGTGCTAGTGCTAGTGCTATACACTCACAGACATCATTTGAACACAACAACCAACCAGCATATACAGTACTTACTGCTAGTTCAACTAGCCACATGTGATACAGGCTTTAGTGCACCAATGCTCTATCACTGAACTACCCAGGATTTGTCCCATGCCCAAGGTCATTATTCACTTGTTGTTTAAGGCAGAGTTTGTGATGGATATTTTCAATCTCTCAAACTCTGGTAATCCAATGCAATTAATATTGTTCAAGGGTCATTATGAAGCCACTCCCGAGACGCCGGTGACGGTTGTATCAATGATAACTCATAGTAGTGATGATTTACACACATCCATCACAGGCTCTGCCTTAAAACTATGCTCGACGAGAGAACCTGGGCCACAGAACGAATCCTGGATAGCTCAGCCCTAGAGTATCAGCGCACTAAGCCAAGAGTCCCGGGTTCAATTCCCTTGTCCAGGTGTAAATTTTAAAACTAATGCTTACCACAAGCTCAGTATTATTGGGCACGTACTGCTCAGAATTGTGGGAAAATATGAGCGATACTATTGGATGTCTGCCTTGTTCAATTTTGATTACAGCTTCTTCTTTGTGATCCAATAATAAGGGTCTAAAAATAACACATGAAAGAAAAAGACCAGTAAATGCAAATATAAGGTTAATTGTAACAGAAAAAGAACTAATCAGGCTAACCGGAAACCAAAATGTTTATTACGTTTATTGGTTGGAGAAAATTTTAAGGTGATTAAATTATTCTGTTCAACAAAATCAAAGTTTATGGAGGAATACACAGGCTGACATATTATACTGTCTTAGCAGGAGACTGAGAGAGGGTATGGTCACGTAGTGAGGATGGAAGAGGAAAGAATCCTAAGGAGAATGATGAAAAAGACGGTATGAGCAGATAACAGCAAATGTGCAAGTGAAAGGAGAAGAATGGTGGAAGGATGGATACCCGGCCGCAGGCTGGAAACAGTCGATGATAATGATATCAAGAATAAAACGTACAGGTTGTCCATAAATTATCCACAACATTTTGAGCATTAATAAATTAGTTACTTTAGGAGCTATCTTAAAAATTTTTGTGATAGTTAATTAGCCAACTCACCCGCTTCGGTGGCTGCATGGTCTAAGGCGTCACTCTTGCAATATACTAGACTGCCTATGACAGGGAGATTTGATTCAATCCTGGTCGGGTGTACTGGAACGGTTTTTCCCTAAATGGTTTCCCACCCTCTCTCTCCACGCAACTTCCTCTAAATTCAACCTTCTCCATCCCTAACCCATTACCATGGTTAGTAGCTAAGCGTATAACCTGAATGGGTAGTAAGAAGCAATGTTAAAAACTAAAAAATTCAAGACATTCTTATTTTAACTAATTGTAGACTACCAGAGCTCAGTCAACACTTCAGTAAACCAAAGAGCTACTAAAATAGTGAATTTATCAAGGCTCAATGTTCGATCCAGTCATAAAACAAACAGCAAGGTGATGAAGTTCTACCTCGTGTGATGTCGGGAACAAATTAAGAAATTGGGGTTAATTTGGTGATACCTCTTTGACTTGCACAATTTCTTACTAAAATAAGGTTACTTTAAGGTGTTTAATGACCTAATCACCACAATAAAACTGTCAATAAGGTACTTTTACATCCCCATTTTGGCATGCACGCACTTGACAAACCCGACTACGACGAATGGTCTTACCTCTCACAAAAAGGACAACAAACTTCCCTCTTGATAACTCCGAACCCTCGAAAATGGCGGGAAACTATCAAAGAACAATTAATAAAGAAAACTAGAATAAATAAAGGACTACATAAAATGAAAATAGGCTAAACAAAAACAACTTTTTTTTTGTCGTGTCTCCCTACCAGTTTGGGTTGTACACTACCACTACGTTCTAATTATGCTAGGAATGAGGAAGGTTGAATAGAGTAGATTCACCAGTATTTGCATGGCGGGAGTGTAGAAAAACATTTAGGAACAAACACCCTCAGTCCACCTGACCGGGATTCTAACTTTGATCTCCACGTCATTGGCAGTACAGTCTATTGTTAGACAGTTCAACCACTGAAGTAGTTGACAAAAGTTATTTTAAAAGAGATAATTAAGAGGACTGAATGCTTATAATAATAATAATAATAATTCATGTACCCCCTGTATATTATCATATTAAATACTTGTAGGTCTGCACAAAGATACAAATTAATATGTTATTTGGGGTTATTTGATGCTTAGCGTTCTTTAAAGCAGGCCGGAGAGGGGTAAACATCACATAAAAAAAACCTCGTTACATGAACCTCCTTTCTGACTAGGTCAATCTGCCAGAGCATGACGGTGAGTACTTAGGGAGTTTAATCTTATCTCGTGCAGTCCTACTAGACTATAGGAGAGAACAGCTCTGTATACTAACTTGCAGTATTCATTTTGTCTGGATAACTCGGACAACGACAGCAAAACGTCCAACGTGGCCAAGTTCTTGACCGCACGTTTGTGAGGAAAATAGAAATTGTTGAAGTGTTCCAGTGTGTGAAGCCAGACCTCTTCCCCGTCACACACAAGTATTTCTTGTAGTTGTACAAGTTCTGTCACCAAAGCATCCACAGCCGGCGACCGGAAACGGTTAAACTGTTTGGTTCTGTATTAGAGAAATAGTTTTAATAACATTACACGTTTTAGTTAACTTGGGGGTAAAATTATCAGATAAAACCTATCATGTAAAACTCTCTTCTAAATTTAATTTTTAGCTTTTTCTTTTAGCACCACATCTTACTATCCGTTCAGTCAGGGCCTTTTTAAGAAAATGTAAGGCCAGGGCAACCAAATTTGATGCCCCCCTTTGTACAGCAGTTTTTCAGATTTAGCATTAAAATGTTATAAGATATTGATAAGTACTCGGTACTTATGTTAATTAATAATTTTTCATGTTTTATGGAATAATGTTCAACCCATTAAGTGACTGTGCTTTATTAACTGCAAACAAATTGAGTTAACAAAAGTAAATTCCTCTTTGGACTAATGCACTGTTAGTTTTCTGTGGACCAACAGTGGTAGCACAATGGTGGCGTATTCTGCTGTACTGCAGCACACTTCTCGAATAACATAATTCTTAAAACACATAAAGTTAGGGTTTTCAGGAATCTGGAATGGAATCCTATCCCTAAGCTAATACTTATTGCTGTTAATTATCCATACACTATTTGATGCGAAATTTATAATAACTGTAATTGAATTAAATAATGTTTGGGGGAAATATGACCCCCTGGAATGTGAGGTCCGAGGCAATTGCCCCGTCCCCAGACGTGGCCCTGCGTTTGGGTTATTCACATTATGTACTGATTAAACTTATGTGTTAGGGATGAGGAAGGATGAATTTAGAGGAAGTGTATCTGTATTAGTGTAGAGAAAGCGAAAGAGAGTGGAAAAACACTTAAAAAAAAGACCAAATTCAATAAACCTGATCAAGATTTAAATATTGATCTTCCCCTGATTAATAGTTATTTGTGAAGACGTCTTCTTAATTAGATTTGCACTGTCCCTACTTACTGAGATACAAGTCTCCACATTGAAGGCACGGGCAGCGTTATCTTAACTTCGATGAGAAAGTCATGCCCTCCGACGGAAGTATACTCAAACCTTTCCGAGCCAATTACTATAGCAATGCTTGGCTTCAAAGCCTCCAGTTGAGAAAATAAACTGGAGACCTTCATCTGTCGGTTCACCAGGGTGGGGAACTCAGACTTGTCAATAAGAAGATTAGCTTTGTCTTCTTTCCTGAACAGGCAAGTAATGTTGGTTATTGCAAAGATACTTTTAAAAAATGAAGAACATTATTCTGACTCTAGCATTTGGAACAGGAACGTTGACTGTCACACTTACAAAAGTGCGCTACCTATCCCTTACTTGAGCTAGCTCTATCCAGTACACCTCATTACACCCTATCCCTATCTTTAAACTAGTTCCAGTGACACACCTATATATGCCTCCTTGATCCTTTTGCTATGTATTTAATTTTTACTGCTTATCTTCAGAAATGCTAACTATAGGTCAAAAATTCAAAATCTGAAAATTTGCATGATGATCATGATTATGATTAAATAATGTGATTTTCAACTAGTAATGCATTTTAAATATGAAATTTAGCACCACGTTGTCTATAAATCGCATAATAATATATATTTTATATCAATAAAATGTTATACGTCACATATTATTCATGTCACATTTTACCTAAATGCAATGTTATTCTGCTATCAGAACCATTCTTTATTTTACTTGCAACCCATAATAGTGTTAACTAATGGCTAAGTAATGATTTGACATGCCTAATATGGGCAAAATGTAATAAAAATAATTTTTTTGAAAATTAGGTTACATCAACGCAACTTGAACAATTTTGTGATACATTGCTGCTTTTATCAGTGTAGTGTAGTCTATAAAATCATATATTTGTCCTAGGCATTATTTCAAGATAGGAAATAAGTCAAGAACCAAAATAAAATAGCAATCCATTAATCCCTCAACAATGTTTTCCAACACATAAATAATGCACGTTTGCTAAAAGTAATTAAATGCGGAAGTAAACAAGCGCTACTACTGTTATGATTTAGCAGCTGGTAACTGACAGTTCTCGAAATTAAAAACCAGATGTCAAGAGGCACACGTCTATGCTAGTATGAAAAATTCAGCGTTCTAACACTCTTGTGGCTATTTCCGACTGTTGAAGCAAGGGTATATAAAGTTTACACGTCATGGGGTAAAGTCGATTTCCGCAGTCAATGGCTATAATACTAAGATCGGGTATATCCGATTAACGCAGCAAAAGGGTTAATGTTACTTCCTAATAATCCAAAACCTTAGCTCATTCAGTAACATGTCTGTCTACTGAGTTAAGGGTCCCAAGTTAGATTTCTGGAATAGCCGAAAAATTTATCATTGATGAAATATGAGTTTACTCTTACACATTGCTAAATTAACGGCTGGGGACTGGATGTTGTGCCTATCCTAGTCTTAGGTTAGATTATAATACATATGATGCTAAGACAGGCCTTGTAAGCCGGTAGTGGAAAATATATGGCTTGGATAGAAAAAAACAGGTTGGAAACAGTAATGGATGTAAAAGTTACTTCTTAACAGAAACCTACAACCCACGCCATGCCCTAGTATAATATTATTACAAAACATCAACATAAAAACCAAAACAGTGCTTATAAAACAATGTTTAAGTTAGTAGTTCCAACTCATCTTACCTCGCAGCCTCCTTGTCGAGGTTATTAGCGAACAAGCCCACATTGGATAGCAACTGAACAGTTTCCATAATAAGTTGTCTCGTATGATCACTTTGTCGCTCTGTGTCGCTGTTTAGGAGGGACTGGAGTTTAGAGCAGACATTTCCCAAGGACGTTACAACCACATAGAAACCCAGAGGTTTACACTGGTAAAACAAAATACATATATTAGCTTCTTTATTTCCATTCACTGTCTCTACATACTCCAACATCTCCAAAACCTTACTGTTCTTAAGTGCGTATAATATTAACTTTTAGGCACACTCTCCATATACTTAACCACGTAATATCAAGTTACCCAAAGGGTATGTATTATTTGCATAGTCAAATTTGCCACAAAAAAAGAAAAAAAAGGAGCAAATTATATAAAAACACAATCAACTAGGGGTGATCTCCTCCAGTGGCCAAACAGTATAAGGCATAACTCTAGTATTAGGCTGGCCTGCTGAAGGCGGGGAGACAAGGGTTAAAATCCTGGTTGGGTCCATGAAGGGCAGTTTTCCTAAATGGTTTCCCACTCTCCTTCCAGACAAATGCAGGTATATTACCTCTAAAATGCTTCCTGCCTCATCCTTACTATATAACCTGAATAAGTATTAAGACGTGAAGATAGCATACATAATTCATTCATGACCTTAGTTAACTTGGCTGACAGCTCAAAAAGTTACTATAAATAGTCCCTAATATATCCCTATGCCAACATCTGACATGTCACTTTGGATAACTGTAATGAAAACAGATGGTAATATATGAATGTGATAGTTAACCATAGTAATTTAGGCAAATATTATTTATATTTATTTGAGGTCGGGCACAAAGCTTATCGTTTTATTCCACTTTAAAAAAATTAATATTCATATCACTTTCACAAAAGGTATAACGAACATAGCTTCAAAAAGGTGACCGACGAATTTAAACCAAGTGATTCAACATGACGCAAACAAGTTATTTACAATGATGCACCCACGCAGTGGATAAAAATATTTTATTCAGTTAAATATTTTGAAATATGATATAATAATCATAAAATAATTTATTATATATAAAAAAATGACAAGTATTTTCTCTTCTCCAAGTAAATATGATGCCTGTATTAAAAGGTATTGATGTATGCACTATATTACAAATATTCAATAACCTTGCAAAACCAATAAGTACTTTTAATTATGTTTAAGATATTGTTTCGATTTGGATGAAAAGAAATGATTAAAAGTAATGAAATAATATGAGAAAACTTAAGTTTACATGATTTTAAATGTAAAATATAACAGGTAATTAAGAAACTTAACATTCATAACAAAACAATGATCTTTTAGAAGTGTTGGCAACCCAAAATCTAAACATGTGATTTTTGAACTGTCATCCAGGTAAGAACCTATCATGAACAGACTCTATAAAACTAAGGGTGTGTGAAGCTTCTAAACTTCAACTTTGATTTGTGTAAAATTATAGTTTCAACAATAAAAATATTGCCAGCTAAGGTGTTCAATTATTGACATTCTGAGCTGTTGAAGGTTGATAATCATGTGTACAATTCTTAAGTGTTAGAATTTTATGCTGTGATCGTAAGGTGATTTATCAGAATAGGACTAAATATTATAAACAAATGTGCAATATGTCACAACCCCGAGCTATGTGGGATATTTATTTTGATTTGCATAACTTTATTGGACTTATGTGACTGAAAGCGCTGAATTAACAACTTGATATAATTAATTAGAAAACATTAAAGAGGAATGATGACTATTCACAACAAACCTACACTAGCTGTGGAATAACGAGGCTGGATCAGGTTATAAAAGTCTTTGTTTTGTTGACGTCGGGGCTGACATATTATCATTTATTTGGAGGCAGTTACTCTGCCCAACGCTGGACCATATCAGACTAGTAACTTTGGGTCATCAGTAGTACTCATACTAGAGGGCAACCACTGAGCCCAAGGTCCCGAGTTCGAGTCTGTAGGGGGTCGCGAGCCATTTCAGTCGTTCCAACAGTTTATTTAAATATTCACGACTAAGCCAGTTCTTCCACGAGCGCAAACGTCCATGTTCTTATTTCTTTTATAATACCTTTAACATCACATTTTGTATTATCTCTTAGTACTACTATTAAATCTAAATACAAACACTCCACTATCATTTCAAACCCAACCAACTACCTTGTCGCAGACCCTAACCTTTACTCACAAGCCATCCTGACAGATTTGTCCCACGGAAGAGGGGACAGCGACAGATAAATATTTTTAAGGGATTTTAATGGTTTAAATTAGGAAATGCAAGGACAGTTAACCTTGCGGTTCAACCAAGAGCATCAGTCTACTCTCTTGACCTGATGAAGCTGTCTGTGACAGTGAAAGCTTGTCCTTAAAAATGTGTTTGTGTGTTTTATAGTGTTCTATCTAAACAATTTCTACTCCAGTATAACCAAGGTAAGTGTGCTGGCTATCCCTCCTAATTTAAACCATGATTTAGCCCAGTGCTCTATTCCAAATAACCTTAAGGAATTTTATTGCATTTATCTATAAAATTAAGCTCAATATATTTTTTTCAAGCATAAGACAATTACAAACATTATTTAAACTTCAATTTAGCTTCAACAATATTTTATATATTCAATTCAAGTTCATTTTGAATTAAAAAAAGTGGACTTTTTACATCCCTGCAATCAACATGTCAATAATTTTATTTATTTGTTTGGTGTTTTTAGTTAATATAGCAATAGCCTTGATATACTAAAATTTCCTATTAATTGCTAATGAAGGCGGATAAATGATAATACAACATGTTTAGAAAATTGTGACAGTTTCAATTACCACCATTGGTTTTTTTTTACGTATGAATGACTCCCGGGTGCAGCCAACAAAGACAGTTCTTAAGGAAATGAGTTAATCCGCAGTTCTGATAGAATGTTAACATTCAGTTACTATTTCAATTTTATATTATGCCATTATATATATCTATTTCCTCTTATGTCCATAATTTTTTCCAAGATTCGGATTTGGGCTTCATAAAATAATGGATTCGAACCTGAACACACATACAAACACACCACTACTCGTTCGAGTTAAACTCATATGAACATTAATGTATTAAGGATGAGGAAGGTTGAATTTAGAGGAAGTGTACCCACATTTTAGAATAAAACAACTCTAGTACCCCTGATTGAATCTTATAATAGATCAAACATAACCACCTTAAGATTGAGGATTGTAGTGAGACCTCGTTCCAGATCCGGCAATCCTTCCAGAACATTAAGGAGCTCCTCCATCAGACCTGATTCAGATCCTATCAGTTCCTCCACCATATCCTGGCGCTGTCGTACTTTTACCAAGTTACGTAGGGGCTGAGAGATCCAATGATGAAGGAGCCTATTAACGACAGATCAGGAACAGTGCAACAATTTATAAATACATTTTAAAACATTATTATTTGATAGGGATGTGCGAGAACCATTTTTTAAATTTGAGACGAGAATATAAAAAAGTATCAAGACACGAGACAAGAGAACGTCCTTTGAAAGTAAATATATATATATATATATACATATTTTTTTTGGGTTATTACGGTATTATTTGAAATAATAAATTCCCGGTTTGAATTTTTAATTTCTTAGGGCCATTATTTGCCGATTTTTATCTCTCAAATTTTCTAGATTCATTTTTTAACTTTTGAGATGAGATCGAGATTATTTTTTTGTTGAATTTTTGAGTCTTGCATGTCCCTACTCTATGATATTTAATCTAATAGCGACTGTCGTGTGATGCACCCTTAGTACACCTCACCTAGATCTGAGATGAGAAGGTATGGACACGTAATGAGGGTGGAAAAACAAAACAATCTCAAGGAGAATGATGGAGATGAAGAATGTAGGGAAAAGACCACAAAGGAAACCAAGAAAGAGATGAGAGGAATAGATAACAGCAAGTGCATGAGTGAGAGGAGAAGAATTAAGGTAAATAAAGGAGGAAGAGCGGTAGAAGAATAGAGGATGATGAACAGGGTGTCCAGCCAAACTATATTTTTAAATTCCTTGACTTTTCCAGGTTTTCCAGATCCTATATATCAATATTAAGTATGTTATGAAAATAATTTTTTAAGATCACAGATTAATATAGTGTTTTTTTTCCTTTCTAGATACATCCACATTCTGAAATTGTGTCACTCAATAAATGGATTGAAACGATTTCTGCCTTTGGGGAAATGGACTATTTTAAATTAAACATAGATTTCAGTAAAATCGTATTGATCCATTAAAAGATTGCCTAAAGCAAGAACGATTTAAAACAGTTGTGAGACACAGTTATTCTTAGCTCCTTCTACTTAAAATGTGGGCCTAATCAAATTTTCGTGCATGTAAATAGTCATGACTCAACTTTGGCTAAAGACAAGTGACAGAAGGGTGGAAAGACACAAAACTCAGTGTTGACCTTGAGAAGTGATATTGTCTGCCCAACATGAACAATGGTGTGAAAGTGATTCCAGGTTGGGATTAACTGGAAGAAAAGTGTTAGTTTGACTATTGTAAATCAAAATATGAGTATTTTTATAGACAAAATGTAAAAATTCCAGAAATTTAATAAAATTCCCTGACCAATCAAATTCCTTGACAATTCCCTGTTTTCCAGGTCGCTGGACACCCTGATGAAGAAATTTTACTAAACTTACCCGGCCACAGGCTGGAAACGGTTCATGATGATGAACATGTACGCTCCTTTCCGATTGGCTGTATGCGATGTTTAATTGATCAACACTGTTGTTAAGACGCATGAAGGTGCAAACATGACCAAGAGTTAAAAGAATATTTTAGATTTATTTTGAGATATTTTCAAATTACATCAATTACGAGATTATGAACCTCTGTAGAAAATGAAAGTAAAGCCGTACATTTTGTAATCTATATCCAAGATACATCGAAAGTATAGAAAATTCATCTATATACTGCATCGCAGTAAACTTGCCTTGCTCCAAACTTTGTGCGTGTGTGGTCAAGCACCGAATATAATGTGTTCTTGGTTGATCCCTCAGTGCTGCTGAAAACTGAGAGGTTGCGTAAGACCGCGGCATCAAGCTGCAAGTATTCAGCGCGGTCAGTGAACTTATGGAACCTGTAATTGTATTAATTTAATTTGAATCATTAAAAAGGTAATGAAGTGTTGTACAGGACATACTTTGTACCCATTATCTCCAAAAAAATGAACAGGGAGTGTAAGAGAGACTAGAGAAGTGGAGGCCATTGGAATGAAGTTTGTGATTAGCATATTAGCTGTCACGAGGAGAAACAGGATGGAATGAAGTTATTCGGGAAAGAGTAGTAGTACAGAGAGTATATGAGATAGTAGAGGAAGCAAGACTGAGATGGGATGGGTATGTAATGAGGATGAAAGAGAAATGAACACCAAAGAGAATGATGGAGATGTAGTATGTAGGGAAAATACCACAAGGGAGACCAAGAAAGAGATGAGAAGAGCAGATAACAGTAAGTGTGCATGTGAGAGGGGAATAATGAAAGTAAATAAAGGAGGAATAATGGAGGAAGGACAAAGTAAGATGAAGGAATTTTACTTAAATGACCTGGCCAGAGGCTCAAACAGTTGTTGATGATTATAAGTTAGTAAAAATTAATTACATTAAAATATCTGCAGTTAACAATGTGTAGATGTGAGACATATATTGTATATTTACTACACATATTGCCTATAGTAAATCAAATGAAAAATCAGTGGGTTTTTTTTCACAAAACAAATTTTAACTATTTACTTTAAGTCTTAAGTATCTACTTACAATACAATACAACACAAGTTTATTTATTAATTGTAAGCTTTATGATCACGATTAGTTTAAGCATAAACCTTTGGGTATAAATATAGCTTCAACTAATAAATTAGTTTACCCTTCTGCCTTAAGAGATGATTCAAGTCCACACTCTTTGACATAATGCAACAAAACACCGATACAGCAGAGAGTTGTCGGCGCAAAGTCCCCCAAGTTCTGAAAGTTGGCGGAACTGATTGTACCCTCCGAACTGAAGAAGGCTGCCACTTTAACCAAACAGGACGTGAAATCAAATATTTCATTAGGTTGTCTACGTATGAAAATAAACCTGAAAAAAAAAAGTAGATATAATATCATTAAAGTATATTCTACTTTCAAGTGTACCATTTAATTTGATTAAATAACAGGCTTTCGTTAGGTTAAAGAAAGAAACTCATTAAAAAAAAAGTCTTAAATTTGAGGTTATAGCATTTCAGAATTTTGGCATTATTTTAATTTTCAAAGTTATACAGTCATCAAATAAGATAATTTATTTGTTTTCATAAAGAGTGGTCGAAAAGTCACTACAAAGTATTTATTGTCAAACATTTTATGTATCTTTATAACCATTTACTCTCTTCTCATTGGGATAGCCAGTCAGTAGCGCTGAATTAGGTTCAAGAATCCCTCATTTCCGCTGCATGTCCTGCCCACCATAATCTACAAGACTTGATTACCCAAACAACGGCTTGTGAGTACAGGGTATGTAACTCATCATTATATAACCTTCTTTACTCCTCAGTATCTTCATCCCTTTTTGGACCAGCACCTTATTTTCGAACCTCCTAGGAGCCACAAAATCTACCAGGTCAATGGTATGGAACTCTACCTGAACATAATAAAGTAGTTTCTACCTGTGTTGTAGTAACTTGAGCGTGTTGGCCGATACATTCTCTGCAACAATCACTTCAGTTGGGTTCAGGTGTTCTAATCTTCTCTCCAGCTCATTGCGGTTTGCACCATCTTCAAACATATCGTATATCATCTCGCCAGTGCTCGGATCAAAGGCCTGACAAGTGTGAACATACACAGCTAACTATACAGTTGATTACAGTGGAATAAAATTAAACATTGAAAGGATGATAGAAGGGCAAGCCTACACACTTAAGCACAAAACTCAAAGTTCACAATTAAAACACAACCAAACACATAATTATGTAATTTTCAGGGCACATCAATCCCCTTCTTCAGCAGAAGAGTGTATAACGCAGACTGGACTATCTATCCACGGACATCGCTGATGACATATTAGGTTAATCAGTGAAACCGACTTACAGCCATTCCAATAGTTAAAGTGTCCAGGATTGATCCCTGTCCCTCGGTAATACAAAGAATGTAGGCAGCCAGTCCTTCCTCGGTGCAGAGCAGAGGGTTAACATGTGACATTAGGTTAAGAAATATAATCGTAGAAATGACACAGTGAAAAACACTAGCCTACTCCAGTTTGAACTTGCATGAATTATTTAAAAACACTGTGGTTGCTAGTTCAAAATGGAGCCGGTAAGTATTTTTTCTTCTCTTTTTGCAATTTTTTTTACTATTACTTCTATAGAAGATAGAAGATGATACATTGTGCAATGGATTCTTCACACAATTTTCCTCTTTCATTAGATGGACTTTCTTCACTCACTTTTCACTTAAGTAGTTTATATTTTCATTTATCAATTTCCATTAATGTATACCTAATAATTTAGCCATCGGTCGTCACCACGTCAATGTCATGATGTCAATGTCATGAAGTTGTGACGATTATGTCATGAAGTTGTCATCATGTCGACGTTGTGAAGTCATTGTCATCATCAAATCGACAATGTGATGTCATCATCATCATCGTCACATCAACATTGTCGTTATCGTGATGTTGTCATTATGTCACATAATCATCGTTATCGCATCATATCATGTCACAAAATCGCCGCCGTCGTCATTTTACAATGCTCATGAAATTTTAAATAGTGGGTTTAGAAAATAATTAGAAAGAAGAAGTAAACCTAACCTTTTATGGATGTGTGCTGTAACCTCGACATGAATTACCACTTTTTGTGTCTACCATGGAGGACACTTATAAATATATTCTGCACTATCAATGGACAATTCTAAGTCTACATCCTTTTGTTGGACCTGAAGGGTTGCGTAAATAAGAGATAGCCTATTATAGAAGATAGACTTCTTATATGTTTTTACACCCTTTAATTTCTTGCAACAAACTTGGGCGGTCGAATGATCCAAAGTGTCACTGTTGCAATGAAATGGATTCACAATTATGGGGATACCAAGGTTTGAATCTGGTCGGGTGTACTGCGAGTGGTTTTTACCAAATGATTTTCCACTATCTCTCCACTACACTTCTTCTAAATTCAACATTCCATACGTCTAAGGCATAAGTGTCATTATTTTAGATGCCTACTAGGGGTGAGCGAAGCTTCGAAACTTCGACTTTGCTTCGGGACAGATATCAGCTTCGACTTCGCTTCGAAACAAATTCTGCCTTCAAAGCTTCGCCAATAAAAATATCGACAGCTAAATATCCCACTTATGTTCAATTATAGCCATTCTGAGCTGTTTCGTACATTACAAATTAATATTCATGTGGAAGAAATCTGAAGAAATTGAATTACGTATTGTGATATTAACTTGATTTGTCAGAGTAACACGAATTATCTCAAACAATTGTGCAAGAAAACATTTTCCAAGTAATTTTAATACAATATGGTTCTAAAAATAACCACAAAATAATATTTTTTCAATCATAAAACAACTAAAAGAAAATATATGAACTTTGATTCCGCTTTGAGAATATTTCAGATATTCTATTCGAATTCGCTTCAAATTGAAAAAGGTGGACTTTGCACACCCCTAATGCCTACAACCAGAACGGATAATGAGACGAGGTGATAGAATAAAAAATTGTTGCAAAGATATTTCTCAACTATTGTGCCCTTCTAGTGCAAGTCTCGTTAACCAATACTTTACTAAGGATATCATCTCCAATCAGAGTAGCTTTTGAGTAGACACCGACAAGTTGTCGATTGAACACAATATTCTTGTTCTCACTGGTTGATCTTGTAAGGGAAGATTCCACCTGATTCACCACTCCGACCTTATATCCTTGAACAAACATCAAATGTTAAGGACACTCTTGTTGAATGCTAACATGTGGTTTGGATACCTCTGTATTTCTTCTAACCTATATTTATATACAATACAAGAAGTATTATATCTCTCATTTTAATTTTAATTCCTATTTGGAGAAAGAAGTGACTAAATGGGCAGGAGCGATGGAAAGATATGGATTGGACATGAATGTGGAAAAGCGCATGATAAAAGTGGCCAAAACCACAAATCCAGCAAAGAAAGTAACAATCAATGGAAAGGTGGAAGATTTATGCTATCTAGGAAGTAAAATTATTGCAAACGATAAGACCCAAGAGGACAAAGGATATGAAAGTGTGTACAATTCTACCTCGTGGTTAAGGATATAATGCAATATAGAGTAAGAGGCCAAAACTTTGTTAACTAAGGCATGTTATCATCCAATAGTGACATTCGGCTCTGAAACCTGGACATGGACGAAGAGAGCAACTTGTGGCTAAAGGAGTGGACTGGCAACTCGTGGCTAAAGGAGTGGACTGGAGACGTGTGGCTAAAGGAGTGGACTGGCAACTCGTGGCTAAAGGAGTGGACTGGAGACGTGTGGATAAAGGAGTGGACTGGAGACGTGTGGTTAAAGGAGTGGACTGGAGACGTGTGGCTAAAGGAGTGGACTGGAGACTCGTGGCTAAAGGAGTGGACTGGAGACTCGTGGCTTAAGGAGTGGACTGGAGACGTGTGGCTGAGGGAGAAGTTTGGAAAGATTGACAGGAATGGAAGAGAGTGTGTCAGACCAGACGACCCATAGAGGTGACAATGCTGGATGATGATGATAATGATTTGTCAATTATTTTTATTTATAATTTTTATACACATACTCGGTATATAAATGTTCTATAAGTATTATAATTTAAAGGCTATAAAAGTGTGTTGACCCCAACATTGTTTTATGGATGTGAAGCATGGGTTTGTCAGGAGAAACACAAGAGCAAGGAGAATGAAGTTGGAATAAGATATCTAAGAAATGTTTGTGGAAAAACTTGTATGGACAGAGTCAGTAATGATTGGATACTGAAGGAGTGCGGTTTGTAAGGGAACCTGTATGGATCGAGTGACGAAGCAAATATATGAAGGTAGAGTGTGTGGATCAAAAGGAAGGGATAGGCCATGTAAGACGTGGCTAAATGGTGTAGATGAATGTGTGAAAAAAAACATTAAAGGTTTTAAGAATAAAAGAGCATGTATGACTTGGTGTATGGATGTTGTTGAAGCGAAGAAAGTATGCAAGGATAGGGAAGTGTGGAGAAAGTTAGTGAGGATGGATTAAGTTTGTAGTTGCTGTTTTTTGAGCTGCACAGTATACCTGTAGGTATACAAATATAACTATTTTTATCAAAATCATGTTGAATAAGGGAAGTTAGGGTGTGGAATGACAATGAAACGCTCAAGAAGAAGTGAAAACCAGAGAGTTCCGCAAGTGAACATAAGAAACTCTATTAACTTCATAGTTTTAAAATGAAAAGATATTTATCGAGAATAATAAAACAATTACTTGAGGTAAATTTACTTGGTGTAAAACATGTTTACAGTAAATATCAACATAATACCTTCTTCTACAAGTCTCCGCAGGTGCACGTGAAGTCTCATAGTTGGTATTACTGCAGTCAAAAAGTTGTTGCACATGGTAGTGCAAATATTTAGTACCTTTCCGGCAATCTGCAATAAATAAATATATATATATATAAAAATTATTTAAAGTATAACATGAGTTAACATAGACTTATAATTATAATTTATAAAGACTGTAAACAATAAAACTGAGAGCTCAAAGTTTTTATTGCAATTTAAATTAATAACACTTAGATCACAAATGAACCCTAATCAACACATTTATTGAGATGAGAGGAAAACCTATTTTAAAACATGAGAAACTCAATTAATATAATTAAAATATACCCTGTACTCACATTTGTTAGTTTTAAAAAAAGAACACTTTAGGTTCAACATTTCTACAAATTGGACTGGATACAAAGCCTATTGGGAATTGTGTGAGAGATCTCACAGCACCCAGCAAGATGTGAGAGATAAAAGGTGTAATCCCCCCCATATGTAGCGTAGTTACAATACACAGGTACATGTGTGCCTGAGCCACCCCTGATACGTTTTGCTTTGTTCCTAGAGTAAGGGGTAGTTTTAAACCCATTTCCTTTTACTGAGTATTAATTTATATCTATTTTAACTTCAAAATTGTCAAACAATTGCCACGCTTTATTATGTTTTAGTTTGAGTGAATGCTCACCTGTCTTTAGATTTAAAAAGGCAAATAATACCCTTCTTGGAAAGAAAGATTCTATACAGAGGTTAAAATTAATATGTATGAAATAAAGTGCATTGAGCAAAAACAATTTTGTAATAAATAAAATGATAGAATATTAGGAAAATGGTAGTAGTAATTAGACTGTGTAAATATGTGTTAGTATTTTTACTTTTATTTGTGCTCTAACATTTTCCTAATATTCTATCGCTTTATTTATTACAAATCATACAAAAGTTTAGCAATTTTGGAGAAGGGGGCACTTTGTATCTGGTAGCACCCTCTAAAAGGTCGCTGATGTACACTTTTATTTCCTTGTATATTACCCAAATGTTGTGTTATATCGATCTATTTGACATAATAAATGTTAAAACAAGCACCACACAAACATGTTTGTAAATATTTAAATAAAATAATTATTTTGTATGTTTCTCCGTATTTATGGGCCAGCCTGGTAGTTTTGAATGTGCTGATGTCTAAGTTGAAAGGGTTCTGTAAACCGTATAAATAAACAATTTTTCAAATGAAGTTGGTAACGTCTCCTCATGAATTTATCTGATTTACTGTCATTGGATCCAAGATTGTGAAGTTTCTAAAACCACCAAGAGACCAACGTATAGTGTTTCAAGACAAATTGGTTTCTTTATTTGTTCTTGAAGAAGTGTTTGATAATCTCCCTCAAAACGTCCGGCTACATGTTTTCCTCACTTCCCGTACCTGCGCATCCTCTCCGAAGAATGTGTATTTGTAGGCATTCTGCACAAGTAGGATCATTCCTGGATGTTTCCTCTTCAGTTCCACAACTTGTAGTTCCAGTGGTGTGTACTTGGAGCTACTGCTCTCTGAAGTGTACTCTGAGCTACTGCTCCCTGGTGTTGACATTAGAGTCATGGGGACATCTTCACTGGAAGATAGAACGAGTAGAATTGTTTAGAAAAAGTAAAACTGATCGTTCAACTTAGCTCGGTAAACCACACATAGCTGTGCCCAAAAGAAACCCTGGCCCTCATATATCCATAGTGGGGCCCTTAAAAAGTTGGTGTGACATTTTCTCAAAAATCCAATAAAAATCCGATTATCTGGAATGTAGAAGTCTGTAAGGAATGGGTGTTGAAGGAGTGTGGTTTGAAAGGGAATCCAATAGGTCAATGTGGAAGAATTGTGTTACGTTTGTTTAGGCATATAGATCGAGTGATGAAGCAAATATATGAAGGTAGAGTGTGTGGACCAAAAGGAAGGGGTAAGCCTTGTAAAACGTGGCTAAATATTGTAAACAAATGTGTGAAAAAGAGAAACATTTTAAGAGTTGTAAGAATAAAAGAGCGTGTATGACTTGGTGTATGGATGTAGAAGGGAGTATGAAAAGATAAGGAAATGTGAAGAAAGTTAGTGAGGATGGATTAAGTATGGAGTAGTTGTTTTTTTAGCTATATGTACAGTGTCTAGCCTATCCCGTAAGGGAACGGTGTGATTAGGTATGTGTGTATTATTTCTGGATAACTATAGTAGTATTTTTTAAAATATAATTTAATAAATAAAATAATACATCGTTGCAGATAATAACAAGCATCAGTTTAGTTACTGTACACCCAGCATGCCATTAAATATGTAGGACCTAGAGTTATACAATCCTCTTCGGCTTTAAAATGATCATACAGTTGTATCAGTTGACAAAGATGAACATTTATTTGAAATACTTGTATTTTGTATTTTCTTTATTGATTAACACAACCAAATTACACCATTTCTAGAATGAACAGATAACCAAGTTAAAGAATTTTGATATCAATTACTACACTAAAACTTTTTTCAATATTCCATGGAGTCTAATTTCAATATATTTCTTGATGTGTTGATGGTACCTTGTTTCTTTCATCAATGGGTAGTACAATGACCATATGTTTAGATTCTGATCTGATAAATAGATCCTAAAGTTTCAATAAAAGATGTCAAGTTTCATTTAAAGGTAAATAGAACCTGCAGTGTACTGTACTGCACTGTACTGTACTGAAGTTGAGTTTAATACATTGGAGCATTTTGAAGGAATATAAAATAACCAATCAAATAAATGGTAAAAGAATCAATAAATAATTGATACAAGCCAAAATATATTTTAATAAATTGTATAATATATTATCGATTGCCTCTGTGGTCAGAGCTCCTGGCTACAAACCCTGAGGTCTCGGGTTCAATCCCCGGCGCTTACAGATGTTTCTGTGAAGTAGTGGGTTTGGAATGGGATCAACTCAGACTTGTTGGAACAAATGAGGAGATACTTGAATGAAGAAGTAGTAGCTCTGGACTGGAAAACTGAGAGTAACGGCTGGAGGGATCGTTGTGCTGGTCACATGGCACCCTCTATCCTAATAAGTTGGCACTATATTTACCAACAGATGGCAGTAGCACGGTCGGTATGGCTTGGTTGCCGGCTAATACTTTCAAGTGTTTTTCATAATATCTTATCAAATTATTGGGATGAAGCCCAAGAAGAGGCTAAACAAATTGTGTTTCCATTTTTACAATGAGATGAAGTTTAGCTTGAGTACCTCTCCGATGAATATGTTGACATTTCTTCATTTCCTTTAGTTTGAGAGAGTAAGCTATCTGCGTTGCCATCATCATTTCCAATAGAGAATGTTTTAAGTTTGTTGAGCGTTTGAGTGGCCAAAGATCTTGGTGAAGTTGAATCTGTATTCCTCGTCCCATCATAGCCAACTTTAGGCCTTTTAGCATCTTCATCATTCTCTCTTGCATCAGTTATTATTTTATCATCTGATTTTATCTGAAACCACAAAAAAAAAAATATATATATATATATATAAATAATAGGAAAGTTTGGACGAAGATGGGAGCTGTGTCGTTTGTAGCATGTGAAAGAGCAGGGGTTGGCAACCTATGGCACATGTTCCAGGAGTGGCACATGGCAAGGCACGATGAGCGGCTTTGCAACATTACCTCGCCATAACACTAATAAAAAGTTGCCAACCCCTGAGATTTTGTTTAGTAGAGCATTTATGAATCTTGAAAGTTAACAATTCCAAATCTTTCAGAGCAACCAATCCATAATAAAGATAGTGAGTAGTGCCAATTGCAATTCTACTCACCAAATTCTGAGAAATATCCACAGATTTCGAGACACAAATGGCAGACTCAACTTTACCTTGTTGATCATCTCATAAACTCGGGCAGACATGCTGGACTTGTATTGTGATCCAAGTTGACTTTTTGTTTTTAATTTTTAACCAAGGCTGTGGAGTTGGAGTACAGGTAAAAATGTAGGGGCCTACCAACCAAGGCTTCAAAAAAAACTTATAATATTATGTAACAATATATGGAAAATTTATCATTTTAATCTTATAGGCCCTACTTTTTTATATTTACGAGCAATATTTGTAATTTTAATTGACAAATTTATTTGAGTATAAATTGACAATGCCGAAGAAGGCTCCATGAAGTAATCAGTATTGGAGCATTTTACTTAAGTAAATTTGTTATTACTAATTAATACATATTTATGAGAGTTGAAGGCTTGTCATACAGACTCCACAGAGGTGATTCATTTCAGGATGTATGATGTGTTCCAGTACCAATCATAATCAACATAATTATGTGTTGGTGAGACGCAATGACAAAAATAAACCCATAGATTTGCACTACAATGTTTCTATAGGCCCTAATTAAAAAAAATTATATAGATCTGATGACATTACTTTCATTAGTGAGCACGCAGACTAGATGTCAAGCTCATATAGTTTGGTACACCGATGATGGGAAGGCCAGGGTTACGATCTCAGCTGGGTAAAGCTTACTGAGGGTGTTTTTATTTCCAAAATGGCCTCCCAGTCTCCCTCCACACAATTGAGAGTAGGTTTACATCTCTATCCAAATATCTTTATTAAATGTGGATAAACTCAATACGGTAGTTGATAAAGCGCAGTGAGACAATAGGTAGGGTTACCATACATCCCCTTTACCCAGGATAGGTCCTCTTTTAAACATTTTCAAAATACATGTCTGGGTGGAGTTTTATCAAAACGCCGGACCGGGGTTTTGATCAGCGATATTGCCATGGAGAAAAATAAATCATATCAGTTTTTATTTAGGTAGTATTTAAGATTAAATTGGTCACTTATTTGGTAATTTTAAAAATGGCATCATCATCTGGAGATAAACCAATTTTTTCTGAAAATGTCAATAAGTTAGCATGAAATTGCAAATTTGCACATGAGCCATAAATATGTTTGTGTTTTGGTCATGGTCAATGGTTACAAAATAGAAAAAAGGGCATATGATCAATCTCTAAGGTTAATTTTAATAGTGCAATATAATTTTAAGAACATTTCCCATGAACAATTTTATAATTACTATAGTAACCCGTAAAAAAAGATCTATAGACCCTAACTGAAATTTTGGAAAAAAATTTAAACACATAAGAAATAAGTTACCCTTGGGCATTAACTTTTGTGTGTTTGTATGAATGTTTGTTTAAAGTGCTATTTTTAATTTATTTTTATTTTTTGCTCATTTAAAACATTTCTTAAAATCCCAATTCACTATTTTCAATAAATCAAATTTAATATTTATGTACCAATTTCAAAAAGTGTCCTCTTTGTTGTTCCCAAAATTATGGTAGTCCTGTATAAGGTCCATGTGTGGTATTGTTTTTGTTTAAAACATATATATTAAAAAAAAAAGAGCTTTTGCATACTCTACCCCATTGTTTTAATAAGATTCTGAAAGTGTGAACAATCACTCAATAACAAGAAACATTCGTACTATCTCAAATAAGGTAGTAAAGAAAAAAAAACACCTCGACATACCCTAAAATTAAGTTTGATATCAGGAGTAGAATTACTTATAATATCGACGTCATTTAAATTGAAGACAGATTTAAGATTTGAAACGCTTTTCTTAAATGGCCTTTTTCTGTCAGGAAAAAATCTTGATTTCATATTGAGCACTAATTATAAAGAAGAACTGAGATTTTATGTTTTTGAAATTAGCTCTCAGAAGTCCAACACAACCACAATAAACTAGCCGTTTTTAGCCAACATAAAAAAATAAATGGAACTAAATGAAAATTTAGTTTCAAAATCTCTAATAGATGACAGTAAAGTAGAAAATTAGTTTTTAAAAATCTCATAGAGAGCACTAGAGTCAAACATTAGTTTAAAAACATCTCATAGATGGCGCTAGTGTAAATAGGATATTATGATTAACTCAAAATCTGCTAAGTTTGCACACATGGTGGGAATTATAGTTCTACATGCATACAATGACCCTACATAAGTGTGGAGCCTGGTTCTGGTGATATATGCCTTCAAACCATATTGGAATTGAAAAATAGCACTGTACGACCACCAGTTTAAGGTGCACAGTTTCTATATTTGAATCTGTGGAATGAGCAAACATGATAGGAATCATAGTTATATATGTATACAATGACGCTACATTAGTGTGGAACTTGGATCTACCATTATTTTCGAATTAAATTAATTTAAAGTTAGATTTTGCTCATCTACATCACCACCATGTTTAAGGCGGCGCAGTTTCTATATTTGAATCTGAGGAATGAGCACACATGGTGGGAGTTATAGTTCTAGGTGTATAAACAGACCCTATATAGGTGTGGAACCTTGCTCTGCCATTATTTTCGGATTAATTGCCTTCAAACTGTATTAACCGAATACAGAGCTGTAGAACGCAAGTTTAAGGTACTACAGTTTCTATATTTGAATCTGCGGAGTTAGCACCCATGGTGGGAATTAAAGTTCTACAGTTTTGTCCTCTAAACAATGCTACCAACATTTAAGTTCAGAACGAAATACTGTGTCAATAGACGGGCGTATACCGCAAGGTCTTACACACGAATACTATCATCTCGTATATTGACCTAAAGGTCTACGGATAGATAGGAATTCCATTCTTTGACTGAAACACTTGAAGGCTTGCTGTACCGTGGCTACAAACTATCTTCGCCACCAACCTCCACCACCTAAAAAAGGTGTATACACACCCCCATTCTACCGGTAAATCAGCGCCTTGTATGGATCCTCCACGCACGTCAACACAGAATACTGTTCATCGTTCAAGTTAGCGATAAAACTAGAAAGAAGACTCGAAATGCCATGTGATCCCGTTCGCTTACCCCCGAGTTGAAGACGCTGCCCAGGTGCTAAAACTTGGGGAAACAAGCGCCAAGTGCTATCACGCGTGTCTCCCTACCCCCCTCAAAGTCATCCTTTCGACGTTGTGCGCAGGCGTCGATGCGAGAGCCGTTTCTGATTAGCTAATGATGGCTTCATTTGTCATGGAATACTTCCCTACCATTTCCCCCCACTGTTCTAAGTGAAATATAAGCTGCTACCCAGAACGGAACGATTACTCTTTGATGCAATTAGGATTTAAGAGCTTACAACATGTGAGTGCGCATTATTTTGGAAAAGTTTTTTATATAATTTTTTTTTAATTTGAAAGCTGGGGAACTATTAAACTATTTCTAAATTATGTAGGGATCAAATTTGATAATGCATCAGCACATTTATTTATTATTATTTTTTTTTACTAAATTTGATTTCTTTGATAATTAGATTTGTTTTGGATACGAGCATGTTTTGGTCTTATGCCTTTTAATTCAGGTTCAGTTCTAGTATTTGCAAGTCAAATTATGTAATTTAATCTTTGTGCGCTATCTTGCACTATATTTTGTTTGGCTATATTCTTACAGTTGTAGTAAGTCTAGATGAAACTAGTACGGTTTCGTATAATATTTTCAATTTCTACGCGAATGGCAAATTCGGTAAATGATTTTAATATGTTCAAATTTTATTATAAACTAAGTAAATAAGTTAGAAAGATACTAAGCTTTTTAGTATGTAGGCTACCCCCGCCTCACGGGCTGTTAGATGAGAATAATGACTTTTCTTGTAAATATTGTAGCCAGGTGTATGGTTATGAGCAAAAATATACTAGATGATATGTATAAGTTATGAGATATGATATGTATAGACTTTCTAACAAACTTAATTTCAGATATTTAAAGGTATCTTTTGAATGGCTTAGCCATATTGTTTAGACAATAGGGTGTACTCCAGCTTTCATTTCGTTTTGATTACTGTTCGCAATAATTAGCTTTGTTTATTTTTGAATTGGTTCTGTTAACTTATTATGAATGTTCTTTAATCATGTTAAATGCGTTTAGTACACTGTATCCTTATATTGTCATTTTTATATTTAAGTACAATTATTCACTTCTCAATATATATTATTTGATTATTGGCTATTGCGCATTGTCCGCAATCAATACACGTTATATTGTTTACCTATAGATCATTATCGCTGATAATAAAATGGCCTTCAGGCTATTGTCAATATCATGTCATTCGTTGTGCATTTACAGTAAGCAAACCCTAACTCCCTTAATGTGAATAGTTGAATACTTTAGTTTACTGATAGTTGACACAGCTAGGTTCGGGCACTTGGGATTTGCAATATTTGAGTGTGGATCAAATAAAGATCCCTGGTGATCTACTTTATCTATTCTTTGTCTTACAACGCCTTCTCTAAACGGGTAGCTGTCTGTAAATTAAATAAGATAAATATTACAGTGGGAAGAAAAAGACTATAAAACAATATATGAGGGCTAGCTATTTGTATTTCAATTCAGACTATTGCTTTATTGCTTAAAAGTGAATGACTGTTTGTGCCGTATAGTCGGCTGGTGGGGAAGCCATCAACTTACTAATCACTCTACCGATCAGTGCTGCCATCTCGGTGGAAGAATATAGATATCTTTACAACCTCAAAGCCCCGCCCCCCTCCCCCCCAACACAATCATCCTTTTACTACAGACCTTGGTGCTGACCTGTTTTCTTTTTTCACTAACGTAGTTTTGAAGTTATCAATAAAATAACCTAATCATTTAAATAAACAAAAGTTTTGTTTTTGGCTTAAGATACTCTTTGTTTCTAAATTTACTGTGTACATTTATCAATTTTTTTGTTTAATTAATAAGTATACTTTCACCAACTTCCTTAACACAAGTTTATTCCCTGAGCTATTTGATTATACCTGAGTTCTGAGTAAGAGTAGCAGATCCCACTAATTTGTAATTAATATATATGTCTACAAATGTTCTGTTTTCTCTTTACGATTCATGTAATTAATTTTGTAATAAAAATTATACAAGTACATGTTAGACTGAAGGGATGGTAATAAGTATTAGGTGACTTCACTTGGCGGTTTCCTGGTTGGAAGCACGTGTTTTGGTAGCATCGTGTGGGTCTGACGCGGTGTCTCCGAGGATGTGGGTCGAGAATATATGGTGCGGTAGTCTTAGATAAAACAATTTTTTGTAAAAACTGAGTGTCCGAGATTGTGTTATTGAGCGGCGGAAATCGGCCGGCAGCAGTAGCTTGAAGACGCAAGACATAATCTCGGGACAAAAAACTGAATGTAGTTGGATCTAATAGCCCCATATTGTTCCTAGTTGTCTTACGTACCTGTTTGCAGTGAATTACATCCAACAAGGTATGTGTTCTTACTTTTGAACCCTTATGAGTGGATAAAGTGTATGACGGAACTACCTCCATCGGCCAAGCAGCTTTCGGCAGCTACACGTGTCCTGAGTGTGTGTGTGTGTGTGTGTGTGTGTGTGTGATAAAACTGAATCTAACCCGTGTTGCAAATAACAGTACACTTTATTAAATTGTTTTTTCAGTGCGTGAAACTCAAGTGCTACCAACACATCTACATTATCGACGGGACTCGTAATGAAGGACTATTTTAATATAGTTATATTTTTCGTATTGGTATTTGTGTATGGTGTATTATTGTGTTTATATAATTATATCTACATGGTGTTTGAAAACCCACCGCCCAAACGGCACATACAGCTTGTTTGAACCAAAAGTAATACAAACTCCCAATACACATACACCCGGAAAACTATGATAATACCATTAAATTGTGTTCAAAGTTTCGGCTTACAGCGCCTGGAGAGCAAAGCTGTCAAGCATATGTGTACAACAAGTTGCATAGGAGTTAGGCGTGCGGCACTGCACTTGTAATAATGTCAAGCACTTTCTGTGATGTAGGACCGTTAATTATGAACCTCATAACGTATTCCCATTTCTAGATGGACTGGTGTGTTGTTTACTACTATCGTGGTATGTTCTGCTGCCGTGCTCCAAGATGTCAAGGTGTGCAGTGCCACGCGCCTAGCTCCTATGCAACCTGTTGTACATGCATGCTTGAACAGCTTTGCTCTCTAGGCGCTGTACGCCGAAACTTTGAACACAATTCAATGGTAATAGGTGTAATAGGTAATATAATATTATATATTCTGATATGGCATTTAGAATCAATATTAGATCTTTGATTAGTTATTGAACAAATGTTAGCGTAGTTATTTCACTATTACTATTATTGTTATTGTTACTACACATATTCCTCCTTCCCCTTTCCCTCTTGCTAGATGCATACTCTCATCTAAATGAAGAGCGTTGTCGAAGTGTACCCACATCCACAGCTTTATTAGGATTTCCTAGCAATCCAATACCCCCCCTTATTCTCTCTAGCGTCATGCTGCTTGACTCCAGTATTGGCCGAGTGGTAGCACCAGTAGGTGCCATGGTTGGAGAGGTATCGTAGCTAAGGATGGGTTTACTTACAAGTGGAACATAATACTGCTTGTTCCTGATGGGAACTCATTTTCACTGGTGTCCGTTACTGTCTAGAACAGAACAACCAAGCTCAGTCAAGACTACATTATATGATCTAGTTCAACTTTAGAACTTGGAATTTTGTTTGTAAACTAATATTTACTTATTCCGTAGCATTAGGAGCTCGTACCAAAGTACTACAGTACTCCACCTATCCCTATCTTGATATAGTTCTATCCAGTCCACCTCACTACATCTTATTTATTTCCGGTCCAAAACGTCCATCCAAATTCATAAATATACCGTAGTAGCTACACTTTTCACAACCGCCATACTTTGAAGGCTAGGATTACATTCTAAATATATTTTCTGGCCTATATTGTTTGTTTGATTGTCACGCAAGAAAATAAATAATATTTTATAGTGTAATTTACATCAAATCATTCAAATGTCGACATTATTAGTATTCATAATCCAGTTCCATCTCTATCATTCTGATGTGAAAACTTTACCGGGAAATAGTCATTTCCACTAATTTCTTTCTTATAATATTTTATTTTTGAAATCTTCATATTATGAAAAGCTATTTATAAAAAGATCTTGTACTCTTCGTCCACCCTGGAAGTAACAAACTTACCATGCTTGTGTCCACTATGGTGCAACCTACATGATAGGGCCATGGTAGAACCTGTCAAGGTAAGACTATAAACCAGGGAGTCGAACCGGAACCAGAATTAATATATATCCTACTTTTAGGTTAATAAAGGTTCTTACGCTTTATTTAAAAATATATATGCTTGCATTTTATGTCCATTTCTCCTAAACTTAATTTTATTTTTAAAATAATATTTTTACTCTCAAGAATATTTGTGGCGGTAATATGTATTGATTTTCCAAGTATCAATGAGTACTTAGCAGTAAGCGCGAATTAGTTCAGATTTTAGAGGGATGATTATTATCACATTGTGTAGGATTCTATCATTTTGCTCTTTAGGTTAAGAGCTTAGCAAGATGTATTTAGCTTCTAGTGACGAACACATCTAAGAAAGCTGAGTACTGATAAATGAGAAATTGTCTAAGAGGTCTAAGCTGAATAATAAGAGTTTATTAAAAGTGTTATTCCTAAAATTTAAACAAATGAAGTGGTTGTTGGACAACCAATTATTTTTTTTAGGGTTAAAGAGGGAAAGGGGGTTGTAAATAGTTCATCTTTTTCTCTCTGCCTTCAAGTATCAAACAAGAAGCCACCCAAAGTTTGTGTTAATGTGTAAATTGTTTGTAGTTGAGAAGTGCTTTTATATATTTATTAATAATTTATTATCATATAGCTGGAGGAAATAAATAAATAATTTCTTTAAAAGACGTAGGGCGGGAGCGACACATCAAGGATATTATTAAGATGGTTGTGCGCAAGGCCGTAGTCAGGGTTTTTTTCGGGGTTCAAACCCCCCCCCCCCCCGAAATTTTATGAACAAAATATATATGGCTTTATTTATGTTTCAAACAATATCAAAATTAAGGTACAAGTACAAATTAGGGGGCTGTGTTACCATAAAAAGCACTTCAGAGAACTTCCAGAGGTGTTTATTGTTTAGAATTTTTTCTAGCCTTCGGCAGTTATGGTGTTATGTTGTCGTAAAATATTTTTTCAGATAGCTTCTAGAGGTGTTTAATATTTAGAATTTCCTATTTTTCGGCGGTTAGGGGGCTATGTTGCCATAAAAATCACTTCAGATAACTTCTAGAGGTGTTTAATACCTATAATTTTTCCTTAACTTCAACAGCTATGCTACTATAAAAAATTTTTAGGTAGCATCTAGAGGTGTTTAAATATATAGAATTTGTCCTAGACTCCGGCAGTTAGGGGGTTATGGTACCGATAAAAAAGCACTTAAGAGAGCTTCTAGAGGTGTTTAATATTTAGAATTTGTCCTAGCCTACGATAGTTGGGGGTTGTGTTGCCATAAAAAAACCACTTCAGATAGCTTCTAGAACAGTTTTTATTTAGAATTTTTTCTAGCTTCCGTCATTTGGGGGATGGGCCCACCAACCCCCCCTGAAATTATTGGCTGGCTACGGCCTTGGTTGTGCGTATAACCCGAACGGGTAGTAACACGCGGTGCTAGTAATAATTAAGATGGTTAAGGTGCGATGGAAAAGGGACGCGAGAAAAAGACGGTGTTTTAGCCATTTTTATGGGAAAACTTTTATTTTTGGCCAAAATCAATAAAATACTGCTTCAGTACAAATATAGAGTTTAATTTTCTTCCCATGTTGACCTCAAAATTTCTTGAATATCTGTCAAGGGTGTTCTGGAATTTAATGACAACTTTTTATCTTCATTTAAAAAGTTTGTCATCTAATGCTGCTATGCTCGTGACAGATATTCAACAACTGTTGATATCACCTTGTGAAGAAAATTAAACTCTATGTTTATACTGGAGCAATATTTTATTTATGTTAGTAAAAAAAAATGTTGCCATGAAAATTGCAAAAAACTGGCCTTTTCTCGCGTCTCCTTCCGTCCCATCTTAAGGAAAATTACACAAAGTGTATATATTGTAACCCTGTAAGCTCATTTCTTATCTTAGTGTGGCTACAAACCAAGGAATTCAAGAAAGTACTAACAGTTTATATTTAAAATGTTTAAATTTAAATCGAGAATATTGTAGTAGAATTATTTTAATATCCAATTAATGAAGCCTAAAATAATGTTTTATACATAAAAATAATCGCTAGACACACAATAGAGCTGATTTAGTTTTTGTATACAAACTAAAGTCACACAGGTTTACCTACACCATCTCCTTTTGTTCCCGACATGCCAAGTAGCTGGTTTGGCCGCATCAAACCTCACTTATTTACCTTTTTTTAATTGAAAATACGAATTAAATAAAGTTTTATTTATATAAATATTAATTAAAAAATGAAATTATTTTCAAAAATTATAAAATAAAATTCCATGGCCCACAATCGAGCTATACCGAACGAGTGGTCTTAATATGTTTGCGAAGATAGTGCCAACTTCTGTGGATATAGGGTGTCATGCAGTCAGCACAACGAAACCTCCAGCAGTTAATCTCAGTTTTCTAGGCCGGAGCTGCTACTTATGTAGTCAAGTATCTCCTCGTTTGTCCTCACGGGGCTGAGTTTGACTCCGTCCCAGACAAAATGATTCACAGGAAATCTGTAAGCGCGGAGGATCGAACCTGGGACCTCTGGATCTGTAGCCAGAAACTTGATAAATAGACCACAAAGGCCGTCTTTTTATTATTTTATAGTTCTGGCCAGCAAAAATAAAATAAATTGATCTCCTGATCAAATGAAACACTGGACTTTAAATAAATTGTGCAACTAACAAGCTCCTGAATTATTTGTATTTTTTATATAAATAACTCGTTTTGTAGAATTTTATATTTTAATTACAAATATTTTAATGGTACTAAAGCCAGTTATATAAATATATATAGTAAGCGGAACATTATTAATAACCGAAAAGAACAGGGACTGCTATTTTTCTAGAACAGAAACTTTTAAAATTCTGTTTAAAAAACAGGAAACAGAAATAATATGTATTTCGGCTGTACTCCCTGTTATAAACTTTAAACGTAAACTGGGTATAATCCGAACGGGTAGTAAGACGCGGTGCTGATAATAATTTAAACTTAAATTGGAGTGTACACACATGTGACCATGTGTGAGTCACACAGTCACATAGTCACACAGTTTACTATTTAATAAGTACTGTAAAGTCAGAGAAGATTTTATCTGTGTGAACTTCTGGTCATGACTAGAATATTATTACCATTTACGTCGAGAAAAATGATTGTGAGGATGGGGGGTGGGGGAGGATATAAAAAAGTGTGTCTTGGATTTATACAATAGCCTGAATAATATTAGCGAGCAGAATTTCGGCGGGCTCTTCCAAAGTTCTAAAGTTTAATATCTGTCCAGGTAACATTTATCAGATTATCACAAATAAAATAATCTTTAAAACAATTATTGTTTTGGTTGTATTGAAGTTGAACAAGAATACACTTTTTATTATACAAAATGTATTTTCAACAAAAAAACCAATGATGTTACTTCATCTCAATGATGTTTTATAAAATAAAAGGATCTTTGAACACGTTATTTGACAAGAATAGATTGTGTATCACTGAAATAAACAACTCGTTGAGCATAATGTTTGCTGCAAGCAGATAGAACAGAAGATCATGCATGATAGGGCTTGTTTGGTGTTATGTAAGAAAGTTTGTTGATCTATTCTGCTCGGCGAACAAAGCTTGGTAGTGGAGGTCCAACTGTAAATGTTTGTGACTAATAGCAGCTACATTTGTCTACGGGACATCTGGACGGGTAGATGATACACTGGTCCTGGCAGTAGACGTCTGCTCCTTCCCGGCCCTGCAGCTCACCAATCGCATCGCACACCTCTCTGTAAACACAGGGCAGGAACAATCGTCTCACTCTTTCATTATCAGTGCACCTGGCTACGAACCTAGGGATCCCGGGTTCGTTTACCGGCTGGTATCTTACCCGAAAGAGAATTTACCTCAACGGTCATCAGGGTTTGGCTACAGTAGCCCCATGGCTTCTTTGGTGCTGACTGACAGCTCACAGCTGACAGCTGACGGCTTTGAAAAGCTACTAGAACAAATTATGTATCCCTACGCCGAACCATATGATCTGCAAAAAACCAGTGTTTAGCAGCTGTCACTTCTGACAGTCAAAATGTAGGTATATACCTAAATGTTGACTGTCAGAAGTCAGCTGTGAACTGTCAGTCAGCACCAAAGAAGCCATGGGGCTACTGTAGATAGGCTTAAGATAGGTCGTAAGTGTTTCCACTGGTTCTACACTCTCATACTCACTATCACCTTCATACTCACTATCATCATCATAATCACTATCACCTTCATACTCACTAACACCCTCGCCTAGTCTTATCTCGATCCTAGCTACGATTGATGCAGCCCAGACATGCAATATTATCACTAAATGTTATATTTATTAGAATAAATAATCGTTTATAGATAAATTAGAAAATTTGACTACACTTAATGGTTTGAATACCTCGATTTTGGCGGAAAGAACTAACTGGAAGCACTTTTTTCTTACCAGAACTCTATTTGGTAGAAGAAGTTATTAAAAAAATAAAGGCCTTCCAGAATGTTTTCCATACCAGGACTTTGTTTGTTTTATCGTATCAATACTGGGACGGTAAATATCACAAGCACTTTATAAACTTCGTTACATTACACTGACGTGAGTTTTAATTTTTAATAAATCATCTGTTAAAATGAGTGCCTTATCCACCTACATTTATTTACTGTGAATCTCATATCATTAAAAAAATTAGCATCCGTGAAAATAACCGAAAAGTACTTAGTACCGACATCCTTGGCCACTAAACCATTCCTGCTTGTTTTGGGAAGTGCTCAAACTCGTAAACTAAACCCTTACCTTTACTAATCAGTATTATTGCACCTTAAATAATATTTAGGTTAAAGATGAAACTAAAATAATTTTAGGGGTAGATTTTCTTCAGAGCCATTATTAACTCCAGATGTTAATCCACCATTGTGATTACTTACGGACACTGACAAAGCATTGGGTTGCAGTTGGGGGGATATCTCAAACAGTTCTCCTGACACCACTGGTCCATTCCTGGCAGCCTCTTGTAGAACGGGGTAGGAAGACAAACCTGGGACCTGTGGGACGAAAACCAACCATGTATTTATTATAAGCCGGTTTCAATCTTGTCCTAAGCGCTAGGAGATTTTATTGTTGACAAAGTACAAATGAGAGGAATTTATAAGGACGATATAATAAGCTTAAAGTTAAAATTAAATTTGGTTAGAATTGTAAAAAAATGAAGCACTATAAAAGTAAAAACACTAACACACACATTTACGAATACTTCAATACTTTAATGCTACATGGAAGACTTGATAAAGATGCCATTTAATATTGAAGTGTTTGAAAATTTAGGTTGGTGTTTTTACTTTTATTAGTGCCTCATTTTCTACAATTCTATCATATGTATTTAATTATATTTTTATTCTGTTTATTGCAGTTTATTTCATACACATAGGGGATGATACAAGTTTCTCGACGAGCTGAACTTGAGGTTGGCGACTCAGAATAGCGGCGCTACGAGACGTCAAAGTTGGCGGTGTATGCACCTGGGGGGTTAGGCAGAACACGCAGCACGCCACGCGAACAAACATAGGCATCTCTCTCTTCTGACACACATGATGGTGCAATTCTTTAGGGATATCTGTTGTCACGCAATTAAATCCCTATAGTAATAATAATAGTTATATACAGGAGACAATCCTGGGAGCTGAAGGAGGAATAATAATAATAATAATTATTATTATTATTACTATGTGTTCTGTCCTACGAGGGGTACATTCCTTTTGTCATTGAACTTAGACCGTGAATGCACCCTGTCCTCTGATTCCTCCTTCATCTCCCAGGATTGTCTGCTGTCCTTCAATTCATCCAATATTTGAATCTTCCTTCTTCCTAAGCTCCTCTTTCCCTCAACCTTTCCCCCTATGACGTCATGTAGAAGAAAGTTCCTCCTAAGCTCCAGTTTGCTATGTACCGAAGAATCCTGTTACTAGTTTACATTACACTCCACTTGCTATGTGCTGAAGATTGATGAACTCCTCAGGTGCATACAGCGCCAAATTTCACGTCTCGTAGCGCCAACATTTAACATCATTGACCCGGAGCTTATCACATGGAGGTACTTGTCTTGTCACCCACCGCTATTTTACATCATTGACCCGGAGCTTATCACATGGAGGTACTTGTCTTGTCACCCACCGCTATTTAACATCATTGATCCGGAGCTTATCACATGGAGGTATTGTCTTGTCACCCGCCGCTATTTAACATCATTGACCCGGAGACTTATCACATGGAGGTATTGTCTTGTCACCCATAACAAACTTTATATTTTTTTACCTGGAGATCTGAACAGCCCCGCAAGTTATTTCATTATATACGGCCATGGACACTTTGTTGACAATCTCGTGCGATGTTGCGTTGTAATACCTTTTAGCAATATAATATATACTAGGGACTCGCTAGAAAGGATAGTTAGTATCTGACAAATACGAACGTTACTAAAGCTTCTTTTAAATAGTCATGTTTCAATTAATATAATCTGAAGTAACAATTTTTGATAAATCTTATCAGTACAAATAAAATAATAATATCGTAGATTGTTATCAATGTTGACCGAAAGAGGATTTGTATTTTCTGAAATGTCTGAAATGTATTGTGCTCATACTGAAGAAAGTTCCCCATGTTCGAAAAACACCAGCAGAAAACTAAACCGATGCCTAAAAATATAAGATACTATTTTATTCGTCTGATAAACACTCAGTATATGACCAGCCTAAATATGTTCTACTGCAGAACAATCAGTATATGACTAGCCTAAACATGTTCTACTGCAGAACAATCAGAACATCTCTTCAATTACCTGATGACGAGTGGAGCCACGAGGTTGGATCGGAAGTCCCTGTAGAAGAGCATGAAGGGGTTATCCTGAAATCCAGCAAATTGGGGTGGAAGTCCCGATGTGCTGGTGACAATAGTTATGTCTGCACAGTTCCTGAAAGTCTCCGGTCGACCACAACCAACAGCTTCAGTTCCGTTAGCGCATGTCCCCCACATGTTACCTGGAAGAAGGATGACACAGGTTATTACCAATATAATGTTGCTAAATTTGAAAAACTTACCCAGCCCTGGTCAGACTGAACGAGAAAGTTTTCACCGTTGCCATGTTTTATCCAACTTGTTCAGTAACAAGGATAAACTTGTTTTTGATAGGCTATGAGCGCCAAGATAGACACACTCTATAATTTAGGAATTATATTTATTGGGAAAGCCAACATTTTTCGATGTTTCTAGAATGAAAAGTGCCTGCAAGGTTGGTACAGCACCAATCACAATTATTGAAAGTGTGTTTAGGCTTTGAAACCGGCAATCACGAATGCAGAATAGCACATTTATGTTGTCTGTAGACAAATTCTTGCCCCATCCTCAACTTGTTAACTAGTTTAACATTAAATCAGCATTTCTCCGACCTATGTACAATACATTAAATAAATATATTCAATGCTATATAAAACTTTATGGTGTGTTGGCCGAAAACAAGCTATACAGACCGATTGGCCACTACTGTTAGCAATGATAGTGCCAACATTTGCGCGTAAAGGGTGTCATATGGTCGGCACAATAAGGTCTCTAACTGTTTATCTCGGTTTTATAAATTGGAACTGTTAATTCTTGATTCAAGCAGCTCCTCATTTGTCCTCACGAGGATGAGTTCGACCCCGTTACAGACTCACTACTTCACTTATAAATTTTGGCATTAAGAAACTTGAAATTTCACTGTCATACTGGAGCATAAGGTCTCCATTAAACCCTATACAGCTTCATCCAATAACTAACCTGACACATAACCTCCTTCAAATACATTTTCACATTACCCACCCATCGACGTCTTGGTCTACAAAGGGGTCTTGTATCTTCAGGTTTCCCAACTAAAATGTTGTGTACACGACTGTCATCACCCAAACGGGTCACGTAATTTTAATTCTTAAGCTTCTGGTGATTTGGGTACAAACTTTATAGTATAACTTTTATTTATTTCTCAAGTTAATATTTAAGAGTGATTGAATTTATATATCTTATAACCCCCTCCCCCCCTTGGCCATTGTGATTTATTTCGGTCATGAGCTATCTTGTACTCAGGATTTGACTAATTTTAGTGCCTAAAAGCTAATTATGTAATTTGATACTTCTTTCCTAATTCAACTGGCTTTGCCACTTTACAATGAAAGGTCTGATTGGTTCATCGTATCAAGAATTATTTAAAATAAACAATATATTAAAATGATATCACTTTGTGTGCGAGTATAATGTCCTTGAAGCATCATCATGAAAACGTGTTTTCACAAGCAATTCACCTACATTCGTTGGTTTAAAGTAAACATATGAACATCATTGTAGCCTGACCTGTGAAATAAGTCCACTGCACAACGCACTGTGAGCAAGTGACGTAGGGTGGGAGTCGAACCTTGTACCGGAACACGGCCTTTTTCTTGGTTTCTAAAGGAATCTGGAAACCTACATCTTTGCTTCCTGATAAATACAGAGGAAACCTGCAACACAATTATATAACAATAAACACAAGTACTATAGCAATTCATGCAGCTACAACCATCCTCCTAATAGAGTTTAGTTTTCCCCGCGCGATCGAAACGGACACAATTTACCAAGTAACACTTTTTGATAAACAAAGCGCATCATACGTTGGATGATTGCTATAGTTTGAAATAAAGTGTGGTCCGATGGGAAATTATAGATAAGTGATGTTCAACGACTATCTGGTCGAATTCATTATTTCTATAGTGAACGTGTATAGCATGTCGCTACATATATATACCGTGTTACATAATGTTGTCCTTTTGCTTCGAAGTAAATTTTACGATGTGATTTTTTGTGATACTCTGCGTGTATGGTGTGCTAATTGTTAATATAAACTATTAAAGATGGAATGTTTTATTTGTAGTGTCGCTGCTTGAGGCAAGATCGTTAATGTGACACTAAAGTCGATGATCATTTACTGGCAGTTCGTTAGAAAGTTAATAGCTGGCCACCATATTTTTTGATCGACAAAGAAAGTGTCACCTTCTTCAAATAGTATACAGTGATTAACTAGATACTAGCTTATTCTATGTCACTAGAAACTCTATAGCTCAATGCCGCACTTACAAAAGTACATCACCTATCTCTATATTGAGCTAGTTCTACCCAGTCACCCTCATTACACTCTATCTCTCTCTTGAGCTAGTTCTACCCAGTCACCCTCATTACACCCTATCTCTCTCTTGAGCTAGTTCTACCCAGTCACCCTCATTACACCCTATCTCTCTCTTGAGCTAGTTCTACCCAGTCCACCTCATTACACCCTATCTCTCTCAGGTCCATTCTAATGTTATCCTCCCATCTGCGTCTAGGTATTCCCAATGGTCTCTTCCCACTGGGTTTACCAGTCAATACCTTTAACGTGGTTCTAGTTTCTCCCATTCACGCTGCATGTCCTGCCCACCGTAATCTGCGAGACCTGATCATCCCAACAATAATCTGGTGATGGGTACAGGGTATGCAACTCACATGTTATTCCTCCATTCTACATTATCTCCATTATTTCCGCTATCTAAGATCCGTAATATATTTTCTCTTGATAGCAGTAATGTAGGAGAATGAACCATCCCGTGTTGTAAATCTCTCACCTGTCGAAACAGCTTTGTGTCGCCTCTTCCCTGGGGTTGTTGTTAGGACACAAGTACATCTCGAACCTTCCCCAGTGGTTCGCTGTCAGCTCAACTTCTACATCGATCTCCTACACTCAAAAACAACCTCAGTTGGATAGTAATTACAAATCATCGAGCATAAACCATTACCAAGTTTTTCTTTCTCAGAAGTTATCTCTGATGTGTTTCAAGACATTTATGTGTGCTCATTTCCCCTTATTTTACTTTAAATTTCAAACTATATGATGAAATATAAACGCGGTACTTTGGCAACGAATCAACTAAATAGTCCCCAAAATTGAACATTTAATATAATTAGACGTCTTGAGACGTTGAACATCTTAAAGTTCATGATAAACGTAAATGATTCCAATGAAGGCTCTAAAGTCATACGGACCTTATTTACCTCTCACTTTAATGTGAGGAATAATGTGATTACTATTATCGTTATAATTTAAATTACACACAAATAAAGTGTAACTTATTTTACTCAATGCACACAAACATAAATAAGAACTTTAGTAATTTATTATAAATATGGACCAAACCTTGAAAATTATAGGCTTAAATAGCCGGATTTAATTCATGTAAACCATATTTGTTTTACAATATTGTCTATGTAATTTATATTTTATCAGTTTTCAAAGATTAGAAAGATAATATTTGATATTTATTCTCACTTATATTTGAAAATAAAATTAAGATATTTTGGAAATATTAAAACTTCATGTTATAACATGAATATATTTAGAATTGTTAAATCTGTGGATTTTTCCCTCAGGGGGACGTCCAGTTACCTGTCCTGAAGTGTAGTGTCTGCCTATGATGCCCTTAGCGTACTGCCCCCCAGCTTCGTGGGGGCGTGGGTCAATGAAGTGGAAAGGGTCCCCACACACTCCACAGCGACCCTGGTTCTGCTCCCACTGCACTGCAAACACATGCCATTATATGATTGTCTCCATATACTAGCAATCAACATATTGCAATATAATTTAACTACATTAAGAAATAACTAAGCAACTTAAGCATACGTTTCCAATTCTTGCTGTTCTGTTAGAAAAATCCGACATCTTAGCTCAATCAGTAGCGTGTTTTTCTACTGAGCTAAGAGTCTCGGGTTCAATTCCCAGCATGGTTAAAAAAATGATCATAGGTGAAATGTGGTTTCCCCCTTTCTCAGGAGGGGCTGGTTATTGTGTCTGTTATAGATTTAGGTTAGTTTGTAAGTCGTGTCCTGATATAATAAGTCGATTCATAAAGTGAAAGTTAAATACCGCGAATAAAAAGTATTTTAGAAAAACCAACAACACCAAAAACCGTTATCCTAAGAAAGTTTAGTTTGCTTAGCGTGATCGAAATACACATAATTATTAAGTACAATACTTCCATTAGTTCAATGCAAAAACGTATTCGTTGCATTTGGCCCCACATAAAACCAAGCCATTGAATATCTTAAGGTTGTAAACTAAACCTTTATCTTTCCTCCGGCAAGCAGTGCTGTACATAAGTATGTGTGGTACACTAAGCCGCTAACAAAGTTCACCCCACTCTGCCACTCGATAGCACTCCAACCACTAAGTCTGAAATCTTAGCTTGACAAAAATATAAATTAAAATTTATCACTAGGTGAATGAATACACTTGATGAAGTTATCATCTAAATTTAATTGCATGATATATACTCAAGTGATAATGATAATTCCCCCGCTGTCTGGTGATACATTCTCGTTGCAGCCCTGTCAGATATCGGAGAAGAGGTCGGGAATATACATTAGCAAGGAACTACGCCATTTTAACGCCATAGCAATAAGTGAGGATAATGTGAAAGGGAGGCCATTTTGATTTTAGTCTCTTAAAAGAGATCAGTTAACTTGTGTCAATCAATAACAAATCAACAACGGTGTCCATTAAACTCTCTGTGATGTCGAATCCTCCTTGTTCCCCTACTTCTCACTTGAGGTACAGCAAACATACCTTTTCCCCTTTGTCTAATTACTTTTGCGTTATTTAAGCTTAACTCAAATATTACAGTGTTAATTTATGACAAAAACAAAACTGCATCAGGGCCAATTTTTGAATGTGAAGTGAAGTTTAAGCAAAGCTTGAAACATGCGAAGAAAAGCGGAGGTCTAGGTCTAAGATAAGGTTTTTATTTTTGTCACATAACATTGATTTTTAAACTATCAATTTTTGCAAGCAGGTAAAGAAAAAGGTTTGGAGGAAAAACACACAATATAGGCTTATTATATTATGCTAACGTATCTGAACGGGTCATGACAGGAGACTGGAGGACGGGTCATGACTGTAGGATGGGTCATGACTGGAGACTGGAGGATGGGTCATGATGGAGTCGAATAGTCTCACCTGCATACCCGCCACAGAACAACTCGTTGTCGTTGTAGTTGACAGGGTTAGGAAATCCGAACCTCCACATACTGTTCCTGGAGGGTGGGTCCATGAGGCGACCATGACCTTCGACACCAGCCTGACGCAGAGCCTGGAACAAGGACACGTGTCATGACAGATATCACCAGCCGGAAATAAACATGTTGGTTTTTCGAAGAACGAATCATTTAAATATAATTTACTGGTGAAGTTTTTGAAAATTGGGTTCCAAACTACCATGGACTATAAGACAATATCAAAGATTGTGGTTTATCATTTATTGATAGTGAAAATTGGCTTCACTTTCTAAGAAACTAGACAAGTGAAAAAATAATTGACATTTGTCAGTATGTGAATATATTCTGTGCATGCGCCCACGGGCGTCGTCAGCGGGGAGGCGGGAATATATTCAAATGGGACATTCTTAGTATCGTGGAGGAAAGAATGAGTTATCTCTACGCTCTAAACCCGCCTCGGTGGCGTAGTTGGCTAACGCGCTAGTCGTGTTGAGCTCGACCGCGAGGACGGGGAGATCGAGGTTCGAATCTCGGTCGGGTGAACTGGGGTTTGTTTTTCCTAAATGGTTTTCCACTCCCCTCCACGCAAATGCGGGTTCACTTCCTCTAAATTCAACCCTCCCAATTCCTAATCCATTAGAGTAATTAGTACTTAAGCGTATAACCCGAATGGGTAGTAAGACGCGGTGCTAAATATTATCTAAGCTCTAAGATTATCAAATGTTTCATAGCCGTGATAATTGAATTTGGCCAAAGCTTATGTTAATTAATTGAGATAGACGATGTATTCTCAAAGTCCCGAAAGTGTTTATTTACCACTTTGACGATCAAGGTCTAATGGCCCACGTTTCACCCGTAGAAACAAACAGCGGCTGTCCCGTGAACTAACTCATACTTCAGGGAGACAACGTCACATCTCCATTTGTCTAACTTGTGAGATCAAGATTGTCATCAAGTAAATGTTTCGAATGACATTGAATTGAGTCCCAAGCCACTTGTTTACCTCCTCAGTTATTCAAAATGGATCCAGGTTGTTTTGAACAGTTGTTTTAATTGAGTTCTTCCAAATATAAACTCTTTTAGTCTGTCTATATCGAACGTAATGTCAAACGAAAAAAATAAGCTGTTTGTCATTAATGGCTTTAAGTTCCGTTTTCACAAAATGCTGAAGGACAGAGTACAGCGTTGGCCTTGTTGCAAGAGTTCTTGTAAGTGTTTTTTGAAAGTTTTAGCCGATCATGTTATTTTATCTAGTTGCAATGAACCTAACCTGACCTAACCTAACCTAACAAGCTCTTGCCAACAACCTATCAAGGACTCAACTTGGACAACCCAGTAATAGGAGGGGGGGGGACTCACTTCAATGTTCCCCAATGTTACAAATATTATAACTGGGAGTTTTTAGCTAGTTGCTACTTGATAATGCAGGTTTTACAAGTCCATTTCAGTAAATTTAAAGAAAAACTATTTTTGAAATTATGTCTATCACCGTGTCTTACTAAATGTTCGAATTGTATACACATGTACTAATCATGCTAATGTGTTAGGGATTAGGAATGTTTAATTTAGAGGACGTGTAATGTAACCACATTTGCGTGGAGAGAGAGTGGAGAGCCGTTTATAAAGATCACTCGCAGTACACCCAATCGAGATTTGAACCCCAACTTCCCTGTCATAAGCACTCCAGTATATTACAAGAGTGATGCCTTAGACCATGCGGCCATTAGACCATTTTAAAGTTTAGTTTGTTAATCAGTGAAAGTTACATCTTACACAGCAGTAACATTTACTGTTATTCTGTTATTAATTTAGACATTATTTTCAGGGATGATATATTTATATTAAAAAAACATTTAAGGAATAATTGGTGAGTATTGGAAGGCACCATCATTTTGTAGACGGTGGCATTATTTAAAAATAGTTTACACATGTTCGAAATAACATTAATCTTTAGTTCTATGGATAAATTACTAAACAAAAGATACCAAATGTAAAAGGTTAAAATGTTCACCAATATTTTTACTTGCAACCTTTTTGTTCAGACATAATTCCAGAGTGACGGAATCACGGCGCTTAAAATCGAATCTCCAAAGGACTATGATGTGTCGATGACGTCAGTAAGGCCATAGCGACCACTTCCTAAGGTAGGAGAGTGTAATGAAGGTGAATTAAGTGCAGTATTTTTGAAGTTCTTAGGTCAAAACTTTTTTTTGCCATAATAAATAAAATGTTGCTTCATTAGAAACCTAGAGTTTAATTTCCTTCACACGTGACCTCAACAGTTGTTGAATATCTGTCAAGGGTGTCCTGGAATTTAATGACTTTTTCTATTCACTTAAAAAGTTTGTCAAGTGATACCACCATGCTCTTGACAGATATTCAACAATTGTTGATATAACCGTGTGAAGAAAATTAAATTCTTTGTGTAATGACATTGATTTTTCCGTCCTTATTAATATTTAAAATCATATTTTAAAGTAAATATTTTCATTTTTCTTCTTTCCGGGTTTATTTCCGGGTTGTATTACACAGTATTTAAGGGCAGGTGCATAGTTAAGCCATGCCTATTTATAGTTTTCGCGCTTAGATAAAATAACCCCATTGGTAGATGGAAAGAAATCAAGTAGTGACCTAGGTTTGAGAGTACGAAACTACGGGGTGTACAGACAGACCCAAGCTTTGAAAGACGACACAAGTTTGGTACTAGTCTTGACAGAGGGATGTATTGTTTTCTCCCTCGTTGTATCGGCAAATAAAACCGGCATAGTTTTCTACTCGTCTTGACAGAGGGAATGTATTGTTTTCTCCCTCGTGGTATCGACAAATAAAACCGGCATAGTTTTGTACTTGTCTTGACCGGTTGATAACAAATGGCTCCCATCATGCGGCACGATATCATGTTATAAATACCATACCGTAACATTTGTTTCTACTGGAACAATATTTTATTTGTTTTGACTAAAAATAGTTTTTCTATAAGAACTACAAAAACACTGTCCTTCCTCTCATCCCTTACATCCCCACCTTAAGATGAGAGTAATATTGGGTGGGTGGGGCTAATTCTATAGATCTTGGTCATTCGACCTTATTTTACCTCTGCTCTCCTGGCGTATGGAAGAGTTCATTTCTGAGGTGGGGATACCATTAAGGCGAATTCGACTACCCCCAGATGGTAGGGTGATATGTGAGAATGATGATGGTGGAAAGCAGAGGGGACCTATAGTTTAACGTGGGATCCGAACCACGGTGGGGGTCTGGTATTCCACACATTCACAAGTTGTGATTAATACACGTCTTGTCAGAGGTGAAGGAAGGGTTTGGCAATCATATAAATCTGTGCTGGGACCGAGATTTGAACCTCGGACCACTAGCACAGAGGCCTGACACCTTACCCTTAGACCGCCAGGTCCACTTATGAAAGTAATATTATGTAGTAGAATTTTGTAAGGAAGCACCTTTTTGAAGATACAAACATTTATTATTATTATTATAATTATTATTACTATTATTTTAAAGTTAATGATCACATCTATCAAAGGTGAAAGCTTAGATCACATGACTTGACACTTTGTTTTTGTCACCGTGTCAGGCTATACCTATATGAAATATTTACGCTAGTGTGCCAGGGATGAAGAAGGTTGAATCTAGATAATGTACCTAGATTTGCATGGAGGGGGAGTGGAAACCCATTAAGGAATAACCACCCTCAGTACACCCAACCGGGATTCGAACTCTAATCTCCCTGTGTTCGGCAGTCTAGTCTATTGAGAGCCTTAGACCATGCGGCCACCAAAGCTGGTACCTGATCTACGAGAACGTGAGAAATCTACTAACTTTTCTATTCAGATAAAGCCTTTCTTAATAATATTGGACTAATCGAGAGCTAAAAGTTCTTAAGTCAAATTAAAAGAAAAAAGATTTCTGCTACTTACATTTAAATACGACGCCTAAATTTAAAATTAAAAAAAAATTACCATCCAAAATAAAATCAGTTCTATAGTAGGCCTACTATACAAGCTACATGTTCTATGACCTATTCAGTATAGTACTATAACAAGCTACATGTTCTATGACCTATCCAGTATAGTACTATAACAAGCTACATGTTCTATGATCTATCCAGTGTAGTACTATAACAAGCTACATGTTATATGACCTATCCAGTATAGTACTATTACAAGCTACATGTTCTATGATCTATCCAGTATAGTACTATAACAAGCTACATGTTATATGACCTATCCAGTATAGTACTATAACAAGCTACATGTTCTATGATCTATCCAGTATAGTACTATAACAAGCTACATGTTATATGACCTATCCAGTGTAGTACTATAACAAGCTACATGTTATATGACCTATCCAGTATAGTACTATTACAAGCTACATGTTCTATGATCTATCAAGTATAGTACTATTACAAGCTACATGTTCTATGATCTATCCAGTATAGTACTATAACAAGCTACATGTTCTATGACCTATCCAGTATAGTACTATAACAAGCTACATGTTCTATGATCTATCCAGTATAGTACTATAACAAGCTACATGTTCTATGATCTATCCAGTGTAGTACTATAACAAGCTACATGTTCTATGATCTATCCAGTGTAGTACTATAACAAGCTACATGTTCTATGATCTATCCACGCCAGGACTCCACCAAAGGACATGTACACCGACCTGTACCAGAAGGACCCAGGCAGTGATTGCTGTCCCACGCCAGGACTCTGTAGATAACATCCTTGCACCACCTCCTGAAACACAGCCATATACAGGACATTAACATACAGTACATGTGAACAGCACCGATATAGCTACCAGCATTGGTGGACACGCGGTTTGTATTCTCTAAAAGTACCTTCCTATTAAAATAGGACTATAGATGTAGCGTACAGAGAACACAAGACTCAACTATCGTAAATCTACCTTTGCCCAAAGCAATCTAATGTTTTGATAATTGGGCGCCTCCAATGACTAAACCTGCTCTGTGGGTAGAGCACATTGACTTTCAATTCCAAGACTTCCGGTCTGTTGTAGATTACTCGGTAGTATTGATTTACTTTTAAACTTGATTGATTATCTTTATTATGATACCCTCGTCAACTGAAATAAATGATTTAGCTACTGGGATAATGCATACGTCCCTAGGGGGGAAAAACTTTTTCATTTATTTGAGATACTGCGTGCGCTTTCTGAACCGACTGATTGTATCAGCACACGACTTACAAACTAGCTTAAAACTAGAAGAGAAACAACATACAGCCCCCCGGCCGTCAATTCATCACTGTAAAAAGAGTATCGCGTATTTCACTATTGATCAATTTATTAGCCAGGCCAGAATTCGAACCCGGAACTTCTAGATCTGTAAACAGACACGCTGCCGACTGAGCTGAGGTATCGGACCTGCGCAAATAATAATTCTAGTAATATTATATAAGAATGAGTTGGTGTCTATTATACAATCACACAAAAATCACTCAATTAATTGTGCGAAAATCTTGCATGGACATTACTCGGACTTCAGATTAACATATAGGCTATTTAAATTGTACATTATCCCATTTATTTCAGGATAGCAGCTGCAAAAGGTTTCTTTCTGGCCTTTTCTACCTCAGCTTTTGGTAGTCGGATTTTAATTGGACCAATATTTTGAAAGGTTCCTAGATGTAGGTTAGACGTGACGGTCATATTGAAAGGTTCCTGGATGTAGGTTAGACGTGACGGTCATATTGAAAGGTTCCTGGATGTAGATTAGATATGACGGATCATATTGAAAGGTTCCTGGATGTATATTAGACATTACGGTCATATTGAAAGAAAATGACGGCTATAGAACGCTACTTTCTATCCCATCCATAACTCTAGGCGCTCCCAAACTGTGGTAGGCCTGGTAGTAACCAGTAATAATAATATTGTCATAAGTTCGTTATCTGAAGGGGAAGAAAATAAGGTCGAATAGTTCAAGCCGTCATCCTCGTAATTGGCTGCACTTCTGATGATGGAAAGATCGGGGTTTTAATACCGGTCAGGTCTACTGAGGATTTTTTCCTTGTTTTTCACTCTCCGTCTCACAAATTCAGGTACACTTTCTCTAAATTCAACCTTACTCATCCCTAACACGTTATCGTAATTAGTACATAAGCGTATAATCCGCCCAGGTAGTGAGACATGGGAATTAATAAAAGTAGGCAACGGTTCCCAACTGTTGTTTCTCTGGACTGTACATGATCTGCTCCTCCCAACTGTTGTTTCTCCGGTCTATACATGATCTGCTCCTCCCAGGAGCTGGTGTTTCACACCCAAGCTGACACACTTGTCTTGGCGGATTAACTTTAACTTAAAAATAAATAAAATTACCTATCAGTGGAAATACACTATAGTCGCGACTATCCGGCCTAAAGTGGCGGCACTCCGGGCCGGATAGTACGGAAAATCCGGATAGTAGGAAATCCGAGAGTAAATAGGTTTCACTATAGGTTTACCAACTTGTTTTAATTTTCACAAAACATTTAGCTTTGTTCTAATAGAATCTGCCCATTTTCTGATTGCGATGTAAAATAGGAATAGGTACAGTAATTATATAAAAAAAATGAAACGAGAAAAAAAGTTTACAGTCTTTACTATAGAGTACTACTTTATTTTGGAAATGGAACATCGGCTCTAAAGCAAGAACAAGTGAAAATAGAGCGTCAAGTGAGTTAAAGTATAAATTCAGTCAATTTTTTATAGAGGATATGTACCGGTTTGTTTATTTTTATAATGCACTTGTTAACACCAGGCCGGATAATAAGGAAGGCCGGATAAGCGATACTATAATGTAGCTCTTTGCTAATTTTACAAATTTTTCCTCCATTTCTTTACGTCATATTCAACAAACGATATAATAAACTAAGATAAATGTGCTATTGTATACTTTTATTTTATTTAGCATCACGTCTTACTACCCGTTCGGGTTATACGCTTAAGTACTAATTATGTTAATGGATTAGGAATTGGGAAGGTTGAATTTAGAGGAAATGAACCCACATTTTCATGGAGGGAGAGTGGAAAACGATTTAGGAAAAAAACCACTTCACCCAACCGATATAAGAATCTCGATCTCCTCGTCCTCGGCAGTCTAGTTCAACACGAAACTAGCGCGTTAGCTAACTACGCCACCGAGGCGGGTGTTTATTGTATTAAATTTAATTGAGTCTGACAGAGGAATATTTTATATTATTCTTCCACAGGGTATTACTACCCGTTCGAGTTACACGCATACATTAATTACGCTATCGCTATAAGGACGAGGACGGTAGAATTTTAAAGGAAGTGCACTCGCATTTATGTAGAAGGGAGAGCGGAAAATGATTTATGAAAATCATTCCTCAGTACACCCAACCGGGATTCGACCCTCAACTTCTCCGTCACCGAGAATCTAATATAGCACTAGCGAACATTCTAGAAAAATACGCTAGACCAGGCAGCCAACGTTGCGTCCAGAGTAATATAAATAAAGATAATATTTCAGGTAAGTAGGTTGAAATGGAAACATTATTATTCACTCTGACTTGGCGTCAATATTGGACATTTCATTTTTATCAACCTAGATTACATTTCTTAAAACACAAAAATTAATTTTAAAATAGGTAAAACAATTATTACTGTTGTCTAATTGAAAAGGATCAAGCTAAACATCCAATTAGCGTCCTCATTAGAGGTGTTAATTATTTACCGCGAGCTGTGTCGTACAAAGTTAAAATAAAATAAAGTACATATGGATACATTATTGAGAATAATTACTTTGGAGTTGAAAAATTAATTTCGGAACAAGAACATAAAAAAACAAACACTGTAGACGTAATTTAATATCAACCGCTGACACCAGCATTAATGCTTTTATTATTCACAATAAGATATAATTTAAATAATTTGAAGGATGGAAGGCTATTACATAATTTAACTTTTAAGAAATATTTGTTTGCTTGTAAATGGATTACAGACTACAAACACAAACTTATTTTTGGCCTGTCAAGGTGGCAGTATAATCTGTGATGGTATTAATACCACACCTAATCTCAACACTAAATCATGTTCTACCTGAAATACCTCAACGATCCACTGGCTATACCTTCACGATAACTTGCTGACGTGTTTTTTTTAAACATTTTGCTGACATTGACACAAATTGGTCAGAAGAGATGCGAACCACAGTCGGAGACAGCAAGCTCGGAACACTATAATATAGCACTGGTTCTTCCAGGTTTGGAGGTTTTGGGGAATTCATATTGTATGGTACAAATATTATATACAGTAGAACTTTTTAAATTCCAAGTCCAAGGGATATCTAAAAAAAATTCGAAATATCCTAAATTCGAACTAACCATTTTCATGAGTATCCAGTCAGCTGGTACATAATAAATCAAAATATTCTACATGTAAGAAAACACATTTTATATATGCTATATAAAACACACACAATAATTTCGTACATAAAAAACAAAAAATGCAAACACAGAACATAAAAACTTGGAAAAATTAACATATGAAAATTGCAGACTTAACTCAATCAGTCACCTTTTACTATGCGTCAATAAGACTAAGGACATTCTTGGCATATAAGGCTGATTTAATAAAGATCGTTAAGTTAAGTTTGAAATGAATACAATCTAGAAAAAATTAGCAATATATAGGCTTCAAATTAGCCAAATATTCTCTTCTAAAATTCGAATTAAATGTTATTTTTCACCGTTGATTTAAATAACATGGTGGGTTCAAATCATCCAATTTTTCGAATTAACAAATGTCGAACTAGCCAGATCCTACTGTATTAATATTTAAGGTTTTCAAAAGTAAATAATACAGAATCATGAATAATTCTACTTCAGAAAAAATACAAATTACCTAATTTGATATAAATCTTAAGCTTTCAGAAATCGTTACGGATAGGGTTATTCTGGTTGTTTTATGTCAGCAAGTATAAGTACACAGTTAATTATTAATTACAACTCTTGTTGTTGTGGCAGATCACAATATTGCCACAATACAACAAATTAAATAGCAGATATTGACATGTGTGTCGAACAAGAACCTTTTGCACGGTAATTGTTTCATTTGGTGAAATAGTGTTTTGATTGTATTCTAAATATGGAAACACTTTTTAACACCTGGTTGTTTTACCTAGCTTCTTCTTCTTCTTCTATATTAATCAAATGAAGAGTTAGTTTGACATGAGCGATGTGCAATATCTACCGCAAGCTTAGGTCTGAAACTTGTAGCCCCTGTACACGCAAATATACACCTCGTAGCTGGAATTATAAAGTTTTGATTATCTTTCTTTAAATTAATTATAAATCGGGTTGGAAGCAAAAGGTCCACGGGAAACTCAGGGCTTAGAGGCATTAGCTTTAAAGTTACTTTTCCACGTACAAACATTAAATTAAAACTATTTCTCCCAGGAAACGCCGGGTAGTTAAATTGGTTAATAGTTAAATTAGTTAATAATAAAACTATTACTAAGGCTATGATAGGATATTACTCGGATAATGTTTGCAAAGACGCGGGGTAGGGGGTGCATGAAGGGTTTTTTTTTGGGAGGGAGGGGGGATTACCCCCACTTACCATTTACTCGTAAAGCTCCTTGGCAGGAGATTACAAACAATTTCAATTTGTTTTTTTTAACATCTAGTTCTTATTGAAACCATTGCCGGTTTGTATACTTTTTATGGACATATTTGGAGCTGTAGGGCCCATGGATATAATATTATATTTTTTATAATATAATATTAAATTACAAGACTAGACTAGGCATTGAAGAAGTAAACAAACAATCTCTTATTAATGTTCTCAAATAAACAGAACAAATGATGGACTCACAACTTTATTTCCCCAGATATCACAAAGGTGCAAATGCACTCCTATTTTCCTGAGTTGTATCAAACGCTGTTACAACGTGGTGGCGTCTACCTTAAATTTTTTTGACACATTTCATAGCTATTAAATTAATTGCAAGTAAAATGATAATATTATTTATCACCGCGTTTTAGTACCCCTCCGGGTTATACACTTATGTTCTAATTATTACGCTAATGGTTTTATGGATGATGAAGGTTGAATTTAGAGGAATTATACCCACATTTGCGTGGAGGGAGAGTGGAAAACCATTTTTGACACACCATCCTCATACACCCGACCTAGTTTTGGCCCTCGATCTCCCCGTCATCGACCGTCTATTTTACGGCAAGAGTTACACCTTAGACCATGCGGCCACCGAAGTGGGTAATATTATGTTAATAATTATGATGTAATATTTCAACCCTTGTCAAAGCAATGATTGTTTGGTAAAACAACTTAAACTAGAGCTTATGTTAAACCAAGGTTTGATGTAGTATCAACAAAGATATAGTCGGCCACGCTCTGAAAAACAAAAGAGGCTTCTCCTTGTTTGTTAAATATGTCACGAATATTGGATTGATAGGAGGTATAGAGGACATAACCGTACTATTTGATTGATACGAGGTATAGAAGACAGAATCGTACTATTTGATTGATACGAGGCTTAGAGGACATAACCCTACTATTTGATTGATACGAGGTATAGAAGACATAACCGTACTATTTGATTGATACGAGGTATAGAGGACATAACCGTACTATTTGATTGATACGAGGCTTAGAGGACATAACCGTACTATTTGATTGACATGAGGTATAGAGGACATAACCGTAATTATTTGATTGATACGAGGTATAGAGGACATAACCGTACTATTTGATTGATACGAGGCTTAGAGGACATAACCCTACTATTTGATTGATACGAGGTATAGAAGACAGAACCGTACTATTTGATTGATACGAGGCATAGAGGATATAACCGTACTATTTGATTGATACGAGGTATAGAGAACATAACGTAATATTTGATTGATACGAGGCTTAGAGGACATAACCGTACTCTTTGATTAATACGAGGCATAGAGGACATAACCGTACTATTTGATTGATACGAGGTATAGAGGACATAACGTACTATTTGATCGATACGAGGTATAGAGGACATAACGTACTATTTGATTGACATGAGGTATAGAAGACATAACCGTACTATTTGATTGATACGAGGCATAGAGGATATAACCGTACTATTTGATTGATACGAGGCTTAGAGGACATAACCGTATTATTTGATTGATACGAGGCTTAGAGGACATAACCTTACTATTTGATTGATACGAGGTATAGAGGACATAACCGTACTATTTGATTGATACGAGGCTTAGAGGACATAACCGTACTCTTTGATTAATACGAGGCATAGAGGACATAACCGTACTATTTGATTGAATACGAGGTATAGAGGACATAACGTAATATTTGATTGATACGAGGCTTAGAGGACATAACCGTACGATTTGATTGATACGAGGTATAGAGGACATAGCCGTACTATTCGAATGATACGAGGTATAGAGGACATAACCGGAATATTGGATTGATACAAGGCTTAGAGGACATAACCGTACTATTTTATTGATAGGAGGTATAGATGACATAACCGTACTATTTGATTGATACAAGGCTTAGAGGACATAACCGTAATCTTTGATTGATACGAGGCATAGAGGACATAACCGTACTATTTGATTGATACGAGGTATAGAGGACATAACCGTACTATTTGATTGATACGAGGCATAGAGGACATAGCCGTACTATTTGATTGATACGAGGCATAGAGGACATAACCGTACTATTTGATTGATACGAGGCATAGAGGACATAACCGTACTATTTTATTGATACGAGGCATAGAGGACAATAACGTACTATTTGATTGATACGAGGCATAGAGGACATAACCGTACTATTTGATTGATACGAGGTATAGAGGACATAACGTACTATTTGATTGATATGAGGTATAGAGGACATAACCGTACTATTTGATCGATACGAGGTATAGAGGACATAACCGTACTATTTGATTGATACGAGGCATAGAGGACATAACCGTACTATTTTATTGATACGAGGCATAGAGGACAAAACGTACTATTTGATCGATACGAGGTATAGAGGACATAACGTACTATTTGATTGACATGAGGTATAGAAGACATAACCGTACTATTCGATTGATACGAGGTATAGAGGACATAACCGGAATATTGGATTGATAGGAGGTATAGAGGGGACATAACCCGAATATTGGATTGATAGGAAGTATAGAGGACATAGCCGGGATATTGGATTGATAGGAGGTATAGAGGACAACCGGGATATTGGATTGATACGAGGTAGATAGGAAATAACCGGGATATTGGATTTATAGGAGGTATAGAGGACATACCCCCTATTCTCCTGCTGGCTCATATATATATATATATATATATATTCCTTTTTATGAACTATCTCCATCCAGATGCTGGTTTCCTAGATCCACGTCCATAGAATAATTAACTAATAGTTAAACAAACATTCCATAGCGTATATTAATTAAAGCCAACACAGCTGTTTTAAATTATATTTCATCGTCATCAACTGTTTCCAGCCTGAGACCAGGTCAGTTTAGTAAAATGCCTCCATCTTCCTCTATCTTTCTATCAACCTTCCTACTTCAATCGCTTCCATTCCTCTCTTCTCACTTGAACACTTTCTGTTATATGCTCTTCCCATCACTTTATTGGTCTCCCTTGCGGTCTTTTCCCTTCGTATTTCATCTTCATCATTCCTCTTTAGTATTCTCTCCTTTTCCACCCTCGTTATATGACCACACCATCTCAGCCAAAATCTATTACTGTCAACAAAAAACGAGTTCAGTTATATAATATTAGTACGTGCCATATTTATATATGAACGATATCTTTTATCATTATTTGAATTTAAATTTATTTAAGTGTTTGTATTTATAAGATACATTTTAAACCATATATTGTAGAATAAATATTAAACATAATGTACGTGTTTTGAATGTAAAATACCAAACTTCCCTCAGCTCAAATATGAAACAAGTATTTGTGTTGATGAAGAGTCGCTCTCCGCCATTTAAATTGATGCAGCGTGCTTTGCATAACTAACCAATCGCCTCCGAGCAAAGTTATAGTTCATTCGCCATAGGAGTGCTGATAACTGACAGCTGGCAGAGGATGAAGAAACGTTTAAGGTAAAAACATTAACTATAGCAAATTGTTCGCTGTGAAAGTTTTGACCGCCAAATGTGACAGCAAATCAGTATCAATTGTTTTGCAGATCATATGTCTTGGCGAATGTCGAATGAATACATTGAGAGTAGATCTGGTAACCTTTAGGTAACTGTCACCACCATTCCTACCGTATACGGTGTATATGTCTCCACATAGATCTTGTTATTACATCGGGGTGGTTATGACCGTTGGTTACCGGAGAACATATCTGACCAAGTTGTGAGGTCATCAGTGAAGCGTTCACCTTGTGATCTTTCACCTTAACACTGAAACAAGCGTCAAGGTCTTCCAACTGGTTTACAAGAGGCACCTGCGCCTGATGACATGTATTTATCATTAAAATAGCGCTGAATTAATTTAAAGTGCTTATTAAATTTAGGCTCTAGAGAATGTCTTTGTGGTTAAATACATCTTTCCTAAATTGTGTTCATTTAAAATCTGAGTTGAATGCAGCTGTGTGGAAGAAGAGATGGCCTATAATCATCCGATCACCAGCGAGCGATCATTCCACCAGATGTGTCTAGAAACATATATTTATTACAAGGGAGAATGTGTAATAGGCTAGCCCCTTACCGACATTTATATAGCTAAAATAATATCCAACATGCTTTGGCAAACTGCTAAGGTGCTTTTATTGACCACTTCTGAGAGTGCGCGTCGTTAGAAGATAGCCAAGCCACAAGTGAACAAAACAGCTCAATGCCCTCAATTAACATCGTGATAACCCTCTCTAAAGTGCTTTCAATCGCATCCAATCGCCAAACCTTTTTCAAAGGTAATTATACCATCTTTCAATGTGGGACTTAGACTGGGCTTACAATAGTTCATAACACATAAACAATAGCGAATAGTGCAAAGCACATAATGTGCAAAAGTTGAAACACATTATTTTCAATTATGGCGTTCATAATCGATACACATAAAATTGAGAATATTGCGCAATGCATAAAGTTGATTTGACTTTAGCTTTTTACGTGCTATGCGTGAACTTGAGCATAGACGGTCCTTGCATCAGCCAATGAGAATGATATAAGAGGCTTCAGCCAATTAAACACCAGTATAAACAGCAGACAGAAAATACCTTCTGTTCATGTTTGAAATTGTCGTGAAGTATCCATACTTGTTTGTTATTAACAAATTTTCTTTATTTTAGCTTCAAAGAATATAGTTGTGTTTATAATTGACAATAAAGAGGAAATATTACATTTTTGATTCTGTTATTCTGCTATATTCATGACAATAATAAAATCATAACCAAATAAAAATTCAAATTTGATTTAATACTACAAACATCACTTGAATTAGGTTAATTTTATATTTCAAAATATACTGTTCAATGACCGTTGTTTTCCGAGTGAGTCCTTATGAGATATATATTTTAAATACCTCATCTACTAGCGCAAAGAGGTTAGGCCAAATTCTAGAAATAAAATAAAAACATTCTATTTAAGTAAGACTAATCACTACGTTCCATTATAAACAGTTGTATTTTTCTTGTGAATTATGCACTGTGCGCTATTTGTTAAGAGTTGTGTATTAATAAAAAAAACGTGCAGGTCGTTAAACTCACTTTTCTATTCTCTACCTATGTCCCTGAATGCTACTAAATAGTAGCACTGACTGAGCAAGGTTTTGGTTGTTTATACTAGAACACACAATAGGTCAACAATGCTCATAAATAACATTATCTGAGCTACAAATTTGTTATTTACACTGGAATGCATACATTAAAATAGAAGTAATGCTCTCTAGCAGAAAAGTTTGAGCTAAATATCTATCTTGTGCTCACAATGAATTAATAATAGAGAATCAAGATTGGTGTAGTGGATTCAAGACTGACCTTAGTGTAATGGATGCGATACTAACTCTAACCCGAAACAAATAGTTGTAATATTGTTGTAATGGATATAATACTGAAACTGAATTTAGTAACCCTACACTTCAACTACTTTGTCAAACTAATAAATATTTCCTAATCCATTATTGTTAACGGGAAACTTTAATCTACCAAACTTCCTCTACCACAGTATTATGTCAAAACTACCGTAAATCTCTTACTACATTGTTGCAAAGAGTACTTATCAAAATACGCCATGACCACCACATTGTTGAGGCTAGTCAACAAATAACTTACACGCTTCTTCTATTTTATTGCAAGGCGGGAAGATAAAATGGATTCAAGGGCTTCTTTCGCGACAAGGTCTCGAAGGTGTTTGAACTCACTGAAGCAGTCAGGCCACAAAAAAAATAAAAAATAATAATAAACTGCTTTCCACCCAAACCAGATTTTAGTTTCATCTCGAGCAAACATCTACTGATAGCCTTGATTTCATTTATTCAAAGTTGTAACCGTTGATACGCGTACAATTTGCCGAGAAATATATTTATTGAAACTAATTTTTAAAACAATACATTCTCATTTTGCCAAAATAAACCTCAGAATATTGAGGAAGAGATGATTTCATTGTTAATAAATAAATAAATGAAATAGTGACCCTTTGTGACGTCAGTTTTAATTTAAATAAAACTCGATTGATTAATAACTTAAGCCATAATAAGTCAAATGAATCCTATTAATGAGAACATATTATCGTTCTAGATTTGACTTGAGATTATTCGTAGTTACAAAAAAATATTTGCGTTAGTACTAGGATTAGGTCCTTCCGAGGATTAAAAAGTCTTAGATTTTAGATTAGCGAGTATTTAGAGCAATTGTTATGCTTGTTTGTGGTTTGTCACAACATAATTAAATCACAGAAAGATTCGTGGCCGGTAATTAACTACTAGCTCACTTTTTAGAAAACAAAGTATAATTTAGCTATAATTTCTAATACAACTAAAGATTTAATCTGTAACATATGAGTTAATAAAGACTATACACACACTTGAGAAAGCTAATCTCCTTTTCTGATAATTGTGCTAAGATTCGGATTCAGATTAGAGATTTCCAGGTAAAGTGAATATTTGAATTTAAGAAAACCCTAATTCTCTAGATGATTTACCTTTCTTATCGCAACTGTTTGGGAGTGGCTAGCAAAATGAAGCTTTGCTTTCTGCCTTCATTTGTTGAGGAAGTGATTTACAACAGCAAATCTATAGATGGCGGGAAACAGTGCAAAGTTAAAAAATAAAATTAATTCCAAAGAGTTTTTTCTTAAAATAACTTTTTTCAAGGAAATAATAACAACATACTATTTAACCTTGGGTTTAATATCAGATTTATACATATTGTTGACGTAGTAAATAAAATAGTTGGATTTCGTTAAATAAAAAAGTTAATTTCTGTGTTAAAATATCAATTGTTCGCAGATATTGTTTTATTTTCTTCTTCTGCAACTTTAAATATTTGCCGTTGGTCGCAATATGGTCATTGTAACAATTGGTTCAAATACATCTTAACCAACGATACTTGGTTGAGGTAAATAAATCTACTAGACTGAGAGATATATATTATTTTATTGAAATGTTGTTATCGCTAAATTATATTTAAATAAACAAAATTGACCACAATTCGCATTTAAAAGGTCAACTAGTCCATTTAGCGAATTTACCATTAATTGGAAGAACCAATCATATTTAAAGGATACAGGTGAAATAGGGGGGAAAGTCAAATTACACACATTTTCCAGGACAACAACTTTTATACCTCAAACCCCACAAGGACCTTGGCAACAAACACTTTTTTAAATTAATTTTAAAATGACAGAAGTCTCTTTTAACACTACTATAGAGTACATTATAAAGGTCTCACGATTGTCTAACAGATGGCAGCACTAACTCAGTTAGAGTTAAAATGGAACTTCCCCCTTTTTCCTTGTACCCTTCATTTCAAAACAACCTGACTCAATCAGTGCGCATGCGCCTACAAAACGATATTCTAGCAGACATCTGCGTCTACTGATGTGAAACTATTTGAAATAACTCTTTAAGTAAAATAGTTTGTGTGTGTAGTTCTGTTTCCGTGTTATAATTTGTTTCACTACGAGACATAGTAACTATAAAACCTCCATCGTGCATTGGCGTACCAACGCCTTTGGGGGTCCGGGCCGGGAGTTTCCTGCCCCCCCCCCCCCCCCCCCCCCCCCCCCCCCCC
>CABFWO010000319.1:64663-78960 GCA_902155825.1 Timema genevievae
CCTATTACTAAGCACTCCCCATATGATGCCTCTACTATTGGAACCACAAAACCGAGCCTGATTATGCCAATCCATGCATAATTTTTTCATGTTGTGCTTGTATTTCAATGAAACATAAAATAATAATAACATTCCTTATAGTTAGAAACTTAAACTAGGTTACACAATTTATTTGTTATGTCATAAAAAATATATATTCTAAGGCCTCTTAGAATTACTGACGATAATCTAATAATAAAATAGGTTGTAGAAAATGTGTATTTTTTTATCAGACACATTTTTAATAAAATTTGTCTCGTGTCCCCCCTCCCCCCGCCCACCCCATTTGGTATGCCCCTGTCATCGTGATAGTAATATAAAGGGTCTGTTTATCAAATCTATCGATAATCAGCTGTTTCTAGTTTGTGTCACACAGCATTATGGGTCAAGATGAGTTCCTGTGAATTACTGCGATACCAGAGCAGGTTCCGCTCCCAGTTTTCGGCGATCCTGGTAATCGACCTTTAGTACGACTTGAGTCAAATTATTTTCCCCCGCTAATCAAATAGGTACTATCAGATAAGTTACACTTCCTCTTTGAGTGACATGGTTCAAATTAGTTGGCACAGTTCCATACCTTTTTGGAGCGTGGGCCGGGTGACGGTTGTAGATTGCTGCAGGGTGGTCGCAACAGCCCTGGAACAGAAACCCATCAAGTGCGATAAAATATACATGGCCATAAAGCACTATATACATACTGAATAACATGTTTTAAGAATAAAAACACGCTGAATAAAATAATAGTCATTAAAATTAGAATTTATTAAATATCACACACAAAATAGTATTTGTGTATCTAACAAAAATGATCAAACCAATATTTCAATTGTTTTTTTGGAAATAAGTGTAAAATGAAAAGTGTTAAATCCCAAAGTTCAAAAAGGTTAATGAATTAAAAATCACCAGTTATTAAAAACCATATAAGCCTTAAGCCCAAATCAAGATTATATTTACATAGTAAAACATGTTTGAAAAGCAGCGTGGTATGTTGATAAAAATTAGTCAACAAGGATCAGTTCAATTAAGTTTAACGAGGTATTTTAAAATATATTGCCTGTACACTCCCCAGATTCCCATCTTAAATAGAATCTTTGAGGCCATTTTCGAGAAACTTAATGTCTGTCATAAATATACTGACATTAATTGATTTATTTTCTCTGAAAAACTGAAAAATAAGTTTACATTACCATTTAGCATGTAAAACGCTCCCGAGATAATTATTTTGAACAAAACAACTAAGGCAATTTATAAATATTTCGAATTTTCATATATCACCATTCAATTAACTACCATTATGTTTTAAAAGCTATTTGAGAATGTAAGTCTATACAGGGTGAGTTTTAACTTAGATTACAAAGGCTATGATCATATTCTTTATGAAAAACTAGGAAAAAAAATGTGAATAAAGTTTTGCTCTGAGCTCACTACTAAGGAAGCAGTGAGTCCTTGAAAATCACATACTTAAGAATAAACAACAATTTTCTAACAATTTAACAAATGAGTAGGAGAACAGTAACTGAAGAGAAGTTTGTTCTTTTATTACTCATTGTACAGTAGGTAATCCTACAACAGCCCTTGTATAAACATTCGTGTCTTACCAGCAGATGTTCAAATTGCTGCGACAATTCGGGGATAAAATTCGGGTTCCCGTTCCACGGGTGTACCGTACACGGCACGTTTGGTGTGGCCCCACAGGAAGAAATCCGGGGGATTCAGGACTGGCGAGCGTGCTGGCCGTGGAACAGGCCTTAGGTGGCTGCGTGGCAGGGGGAAAGCATTTTATTTTCAAGGGCTCATTGCTCCCTTAGTAATGACCTCAGAGCAAAACTTTATTCTTCCTAGTTTTTCACAAGATATATGCTTCTACCTTTTGTAACATAAGCTAAAACCAACCCTGTATATTTTTGACACGCCCTCACTTAAGGTGACGATGTAGGGAACGCTAGAAAAGGTTAGAGTTTTTGCAGTTTTTATATCAAAACATTTTTTTGTCAAAATAAATCAAATATTGCTCGAGTAGAACCCTAGAATTTAATTTCCTTCGCACGGTGATATCAACATTTGTTGAATATCTGTCAAGGGTGTCCTGGAATATAATGACAACCTTTTCTCTTTATTTAAAAAGTTTGTCATATAATGCCACAATGCTTATGGCAGATATTCAACAAATGCTGATATCACCGTGTGAATAAAACTAAACTATGTTTGTAGTAAAGCAATATCTTATTTATTTCGGTTTTGGTTTAAAAACTGTAAAAACACTGGTCTTTTCTCGCCTCCCCTACATCGCCACCTTAAATAACTTGTGAGTGTTTAAACAAGCTTGGTCTAATAAACCAATAACTCCTAGAGCAACACATTACACATATCGTGCATATGGACCATATTAACATTCGTGAATAACGGGGCGGACAACGCCCAAAGATTATAATTTATTGGCAGCACCTGTCACACTCTCCTCCCTAACAAGACGGAATTCTCGCCATCGCCCGGGTTTCTTGGAATATTATGAACGTATTTTGTTCAATATTTTCCTCCGTTGCGTGAGTATTTGATGGATATCTAACCGTAACAAGGGCAATCACCCTCTCGAAGGGAAATACCATCGAACTGCGGTATTTCTTGTGGTAATGTCAGTTCTGAGGCGTCAAAAACACTAAAACAATCCTCAAAGATCTGAGAGTGTTCTGTTGTGACTTTCAAACTGCGGTATTTCTTGTGGTAATGTCAGTTTTGAAGCGTCAAAACCACTAAAACAATCCTCAACTATCTGAGAATGTTCTGTTGTGACTTTCAAACTGCGGTATTTCTTGTGGTAATGTCAGTTCTGAAGCGTCAAAACCACTAAAACAATCCTCAACTATTTGAGAATGTTCTGTTGTGACTTTCAAACTGCGATATTTCTTGTGGTAATGTCACTTCTGGAGCTTACAAACCTCTAAAACAACCCCCAACTACTTCATACTGTTCTGTTGTGACTTTCAAACTGCGATATTTCTTGTGGTAATGTCACTTCTGGAGCTTACAAACCTCTAAAACAACCCCCAACTACTTCAGACTGTTCTGTTGTGACTTTCAAACTGCGATATTTCTTGTGGTAATGTCACTTCTGGAGCTTACAAACCTCTAAAACAACCCCCAACTACTTCAGACTGTTCTGTTGTGACTTTCAAACTGCGATATTTCTTGTGGTAATGTCACTTCTGGAGCTTACAAACCTCTAAAACAACCCCCAACTACTTCATACTGTCCTGTTGTGACCCTGATAAAAATGACTTTGTTTGAAGAAAGCTAAGACATTTCGGGTGAAAAACGCCGTGTACTCCTACAGTTTTATTCACAAAAATTAATAACCATAATAATTAGTAATGTTTCTAACTTAATAGGAGCATTTTAATACTTTTACCCTCCAATTTGGCGTTATTTTAAAATAATGAACCATTATTAATTAATAACGCAGGAATTGTGAACGTCTGCACGTTGTTAAAGCGCTCTGGTAGGTGTGCGTGAGAGAGAGAGAGAGAGAGAGAGAGAGGTAGAGCGAGAAAGAGAGGGCTAGAGCACTGGCACACAAATCAAGAGACACAGGCTCGACTCCCGTGTTCAGGTTTCATTTTACCAATTTAATAACATTATTCAAAATTTAAATAAGAAGAGTGTTTTGAATGATTATCAAAACAATATGATTGTTTTTCTTAGGAAAAGTTATAGCTGATGACTGATTAAAAGAAAATTGTTTTAATCTATAATATTCTAAACGAGAAAGTATTTTACGACTGTGTGCTACGAACCTATGACCAGCGAGGATAGTTCCTTGGCTCGCGGTATTCACTGAAACCTGGAGTGGACTTGAGCCAGTGGCACTCAACCCTCTTAGGAGGTACGTACAATGTGATATATATATAATTTATTGATAAACGGGGAATAATCAGGGCTGGGTTTAGGGCGGGCCACAATAGACCTGGACACATGGTATCTTGGAGCGCCAGTTCTCTCTATATCTCTTCTCTAGATGTAGATTATAAAATATGACAACTTGCATTATGCACCAACAACTTTAGGGGTAAACAGTTGAAGAGAAATATCTGGTAGTCCACCAACAAAAACAAGTGTCAAACACTTCCTTAGACAAAACGTTCTACAACCTCTGCAATAAAAGTCCTGTACAAGTGTCAAGCACTTCCTTAAACAAAACGTTTAACAACCTCCGCAATAAAAGGCCTGCACAAGTGTCAAGCACTTCCTTAAACAAAACGTTTAACAACCTCCGCAATAAAAGGCCTGCACAAGTGTCAAGCACTTCCTTAGACAAAACGTTTAACAACCTCTGCAATAAAAGGCCTGCACAAGTGTCAAGCACTTCCTTAGACAAAACGTTCTACAACCTCTGCAATGCCTGCCCAAGTGTCCAAGAAGAAGACCGGTTTAGTAGAATTATATCTACCAGTACAACTTCTTTACAGCCATTAGGACTTTTATTTAATTTTAATTCAACCTGATTTCCTCATATTAAAGATCTTAAAGCAAGGATTTCTGACTCTTCATTTGCCTAAAATTGATTGCTAATGGGACGTTGATAGAGAACACTTGAACGCCTTAGTCAGATCGAAATTAGATCATGTTAGTTTTGTGTATGGCTCTTTGAGACAATCCTCTCAAATGTTATAGATTTTCACGGAACCACGCCACGCGGCACGACTACTTTATCATGAAAATAACAGATCTATATTTATGTTAGATTTATTTAAATAAAACGACACACGATTAAACGGTATTTAATACGCCCGGAATGAAAAGTTATCAATACGTGGCAGCCTGACAGTTTGAAATTAGGATGTTAGCGTGCCGTGAAGCTTAGGCCTACTTATAGCGGGTCTGTAGGCCAATTAAAGCCTGAAGAGCCGTTTTCCTTAATTATAGTCTGGCAAGAAAGCATTTATAATCTTCCAGTTTCATGAAACTATACCATATTTCATCAGATTTTGAAACAAGAGATAAAAACAAAGCAACTGCGCCATAAGATTTAACCGGGAGTGCCTTGTTGTGGACATTTTACTAGGAAGAGGTGTTTAAACCTGCCAACAAAAGCTAAACTTTTACAATAGTACCTCGGAGATTCGTCAACAATATAAAAAAAAAACCAGACTTGTTAAATCAGGAAATAATATTTTAACACATAATACTTAAATAAGTTCAATATTATAAAATTGTCCATTAGCTTGAAATATATTAAGTGTGGGAAAGTTTGACTTGGAATCATATGAAATGGGAAAATCTACATCACTACACCACCATGCGGCTACTGGTGCTTTCCGGGCCAGGCATTAATAGTGCCGATGCAGCTGAGTGAACTCTATGGTAAGGTAGGTCCTATACAATGAGGGTTGTCGAGGCTGCTCTGCATGCTCCCCTGATACCTTGATTACCTTCCTGCGTCCCAACCTCCTAACTAGGGAACTCTATGGTAAATAGGTCCTATATACTGAGGGTTGTCGAGGCTGCTCTGCATGCTCCCCTGATACCTTGATTACCTTCCTGCGTCCCAACCTCCTAACTAGAGAACTCTATGGTAAGTAGGTCATATATACTGAGGGTTGTCGAGGCTGCTCTGCATGCTCCCTTGATACCTTGATTATATTCCTGCGTCCCAATCTCCTAACTGTCCCTTGAATGGAACCAAGTGGCGTAGCGCAAGGTACGTCGGGACTCGCATGACATATATTATCGACCCCCCACTTCCCTCCCGTTGTTTCAATTACAATCTTTCTAAGTTCCCTAAGTCAACAACACCACCTTTTTATCTATGAATGGGTGTGGGGTGCCAAGCAAGTTTCACAGCACGCGTTTTCTTGGGTCTGGCCGCTTCTTCACGGACGGCTCCAAGTTGGAGGCCTCCATGCGAAGGCGCCCATGTGGTTTTCCAAATGGAGGGAGTGGATTGGAGTCCCATTTGCTGGGGGTGTGGCACCCTTACCTCCTCAAGAGAAAATTTCAGGAATTTAATCCTGTGGGAGGGAATTTTAGGGTCTCTGAATATAATTCTGAGTTAAATATATTAGATTCAAGAGCAAATTTTCGGAACAAAAAAATAAAATGTAGTTGTATCTGAGCCCATTGAAAATAAACAATGTATTTTCCATGAGTTTATTAAACAGAACAAAATTAAAAGAAAGCTGATGAAGAGGGAATGGGAGGAAATCTACATTTTATCATTTCTACCTCTGTTAACTCGGATAAAGATTATTCTAAGTTTAAAGTAGTAAATTGCAGCCAAATCTCAAGTACACAATTTTATTTTTTCATAAAAATTAACAACAAAAAAGTAAATATAAGGAGGGCTGGAACCCCCTTATCGCCGATTTATGAGCACCCATGCCTCCATGAGATGTACTTTTATAACAGATTATTCACGTCTAAAATTTGGTTTACCCTGTAAAGAGTATGACGGAACTATGTACTGTTTTCATGTAGTTGTGTTTTGTGTATCATAATGATCGCCGCTACGAGCTCATGCTCTTACATGCCATGAGTGCTCTGGTGGCATTGATCTCCTGGATGATGATCATGCAGATGATCCACCAACATGTTTGTAACATGTCATGAGTGCTCTGGTGGCATTGATCTCCTGGATGATGATCATGCAGATGATCCACCAACATGTTTGTAACATGTCATGAGTGCTCTGGTGGCATTGATCTCCTGGATTATGATCGTGCATATGATCCACCAACATGTTTGTAACATGTCATGAATGCTCTGGTGGCATTGATCTCCTGGATTATGATCGTGCAGATGATCCACCAACATGTTTTTAACATGCTATAAGTGCTCTGGTGACATTGATCTCCTGGATTATGATCGTGCAGATGATCCACCAACATGTTTGTAACATGCCATGAGCGCTCTGGTGGCATTGATCGCCTGGATTATGATCGTGCAGATGATCCACCAACATGTTTGTAACATGCCATGAGTGCTCTGGTGGCATTGATCTCCTGGATTATGATCGTGCAGATGATCCACCAACATGTTTGTAACATGCCATGAGTGCTCTGGTGGCACTGTCCTCCTGGATTATGATCGTGCAGATGATCCACCAACATTTTTGTAACATTCATCGTTAAAGGTGCTATTTAGAAGGTGAACTAAGGCCAGAAATATTGCAGTTTTTTATACTGAAAATGTTTTTTGGTCCAAATAAATAAAATATTGGTTCCTTAGATACGTTTAAATTAATTTTCTATACATAGTGACGTCAACATTTCTTGAATATTCTGTCATGGATATAATGTATTCGGATGATAAACCTTTTTGATTTGTAAAAAAAGTACTCTAATTATCGGTTCCACACGTCCATATTCACTCTCAACACGTCATCTGATTATGACTGTGACGTGTAGACAACCTCCATAGGTGTTCCCTGGGCAACACTCTGTGAGAGGCTAAAAGTCTACACACTCAGGCGACATAAGTAGAGACTATATATATCCCTCCCGTTCAAATACCACATACGCTAAGAAATATATGTAACATATTCACATGGGCATACATTAAAATACAGTGCAGCTTGAATGGTGTTTTTTACAGGGATTATTTTTAGCTTCAACATATTTTTTAAGTTTTTTTTTCTGTGACGGGAACATGTTAATCTCTATTCACAGTAACACGTTTACTGCTGAGTAACTTCTTTAGTTGAAAAATACTAAAATTACTGCAGGCCCAATGCTCTAATATTGTTAATATTTTGAAAAACCGTGGACGGATAATTGGGAGCTTACTGTCTACATACAGAGAGAAATATAACATATAATATAGATATGTATATATACAGAGAGAAATATAACATATAATATAGATATATATATAACATGTTATATTTCTCTCTCTATCTCTGTCTCTCTCTGTCTCTCTCTATATATATACATATATATATATAGAGAGAGAGAACTTTACTGGAACTACAAAATACAGTGTTAAGGTGAAACAACATTTTACATTTCGTGAGACGTGACCATAAACAAACAAATGAAGTACTAAACAGTTGTTCTGACGTTGCTCGCAACATTATTGGCTGGATAGAACACGTGGTGCCTTCACTTAAATCCGAGAATGTCAAATATTCAAGAACTGTTGAGAGTAACACGTCATCAATTCACTGAGGCAACAGAGAGGATTAACCCGTCTCTCTCTTAAGGCGAGTTGGAGGTCTCGTATCTAGATATGATGTGCTAGGCTCAACGGAGGGTCCTTAGCACATGGCACTGACATTAGGTCCTTCCCTGTGTTCTACACAAGCTGAGCCACAAAAGGGAGGGCGATAGCCCCTGTCTATTGTCCACATTTGTCTGGAGGACATCGTGAAACAACTCCACAGGGCACTCACCGTGGACTGGATAGAGCTAGCTCAAGATAGGGATAGAGGGTAATGAGGTGGACTGGATAGAACTAGTTCAAGATAAGGATAGGTGGCGTACTTTTCATATGTGCGGCAATGAACCTTCCATTCCCTAATGCCATAGAGCAAGTAATATAATCTTTATTTTCATAAAGAAATAAAGCCCGACTTTATTTAATAAAAAACATTTAATGTCTGAGGCTAATACAAAACTTTTTAATTTAATAAACAAAGCTAATTAAGATCCGATTCTAGTAAAAAAGTTTTAATCCAATAAACCAAACTATTTAAAGTCAAATGGTAATATAATATTTTCTTATTTAACTAACACCTCCGGCTAAGGTTTGATGCGAATACAGTCCTGTCTTATTTACTAAACAGAGCCGCCATTGAGCTTGTGAAGACGATCCACGAGAGGTGGCTTGCTAACGTGAATGAAGCCAGTGTGGGAGGGAGTTGTCTGGCATTTCCTCAGCTGAGACGGAATCTGCGGTCCAGGTGTGGTCTCTTCTCCAACCACTAAACATCACTTGCATGCCAACATAATGAGCGGGCTCATTTGCGGTCAGCACCGAACAAAGCCCACGTGTCTCCCTAAGTCAACACGCGAGATCGTGCTCCGGTACAAGACATGACGTCATACTCCTTCTTACCTGACATCTCGAGTACCTAGCAGACTAACAGGTTCTCAACCTTGGGGAAATAGCACTCCCCTTCTTCAGACGTGAACCTGTGAAAACATAACAGCCTGCGCCAATAGGCTCGGGGAAAGGATTCCAGCATCATCTGGACCTGTTTGCCAGTGATGGGGAGGTCACGGCTTCAATCCCGGTTGGCTTAACGTTTATAAAAAAAATGTTTGCTCTCCTTCCACGCAAACACTTGTCTACATCTCCTCTCAGATATTTCAAACGATTACATGAAGAACGCAAGGACCCGAAGCGGTGGACTAAATATCAGGTACAACTGGTCTATTTTGCTGATAGAAGTTAGGTCTGGGTTCAAATACTGGGGCAAAACACAGACAATGAATTCGGACTGTTTGTATACAAACTGTTCATTAAAAATTAAATCAATCTGATCGTTAAGGTCTGATTAGTCTGCAAGTACTAGCAATAGACCATTGAGATAAGTGTAACTGGTTCGATTCATGGCATAGCCGAAAAATTTGTGATTTCCCTTTCACAGTAATGAGTTAACGGCTGAGGGTTGGATATTGGACTTAAGTCAGTTTGTAAGTCGTGTGCTGATATAATCAGTCGGTTCAGAAAGTGCACGTTAAATACCTCAAATAAATAAACTAAATAAAAAGAGTTCGTGGGACGCGGACAAACGAACAATACCTTTGAAGTCGTCTGCATATCATAAACAAACAAATGAATTACTAAATAGCGCTCTCGATGTTGATCGCAACATGATTGGCTGGCTAGAACACGTGATAGACTTCACATGACGTAACGTAAAAAGTTCTTCCCTCGACAACTCTTAGCTAAAGTGAACGTTAAGTGAACTGCATTGGGATGGCTTCCATTTAAAAACACTAGGATAACTTTTACGTTACGTTACGTTACGGCACGTGATCCCAGCATTAGTCTAGGCGAGACGAGATTTTGGTGACTGATACCTACCGCACTGTTATTGGCACTCTATACCATGTGTGCTAAGGTGAAAGGTAATTAACTGGCTATATAATTAACTAACACTTCTGAAGCTATTACCTCTCTCGCGGTAGCAGGAGTAACAATTACTAATCATTTACATCTCCATTATATTTTTAGTGCAGAGTTTATTACAGATCGGGACACATCTTTATCTTTAGCTTCGGGACACAAATTATGATCGCCCATATTTTTAACTGAGTTTCCACGGCCTGGTTATAATCTGAAGTGTTTATAAAACACTTGGCGATTATGTTTGTATGTTTATGTTGACTTACAGGATAAAGTGCTAGTTCTAGTGTTGGGATGTTTGGGTGACTCAAACTGTTCTGAGTAGAGCTGGTCCCAGCTTCCTTCGTCAGTTCAATGTGCTCCCCGGTTATTTATTATTAGTTGATATTCACTCTTCCTTCATTTATTTCAGACATATTGAAACAACGCCAATAACAGTAAATACTACGACTGAATTGTAAATATTTTCTTGCCATATCCAAATATAAATTGTAATTTATTTTTTTACAAAAATCAGTTATCAGTAAATTATCTTTAAAAAGGCTGCTCACCCCTCCAAAGTATTCAGTGCTATTTGTTATGTAAAACGCTCCTCAGATATACATTTTAATAAAAATGTTACAGCTATTTTCAAAATATTTCGAATTTTCGAAAATCAGTTATTTCTATAAAATAAAAATAAAAATCTGTGTGTGTGTGTGAATTATGATTTTTAACTTGGGAATATGTTTTAGTGTTTTATTGTTTATTAAGATGTCTTTACTGTAACAAAGAACTGCAACTCAGTTGTTATTTGTAACAATGTTGAAAAATATGCCGGAATGCTATAATGTCGATAGAGGAGAGGACTATTTCTTGTCTGAGACATCTCCACCATGATTACCAGTGGCTCTGTCCAACTGGAAAAATCCCAAAAGATCCAAGAAGTTGAAACTTTGCAGACAGGTAGCCTCTAACAAAAAATGATGCAGGGATACTTGACTACCAACAATTCACATGGAACCCCCATAAAACGAAAAGGTATATACAAAAAAAAATGTTGCTCATTAATAAATCTTCAATTGAGGAACAGTTTCACACTTTCGTTGGAGTAAACGTTGGATCTACTATAGAGTATTTGATTGAAATGCTTCCCCCAGATTTTGAGGGTCACTAAAAATAATTACCATTCCCAATCGATATCCAGCTATGATAGTTATAGCAATAATCACTATCATTATGTCGAGTGTTTATTTTGAAAATAGTCCTTGATGTTTGTGTTGTTCTTTGTCGTAACAAACCCTTTTTCCATTAGAAGGCGTTTGCGTAATATACCCAAGTCTCGGTATTTCTTGATTACGTCCTAAGGTTTAGTAGGCTGTGTTAATTTAAAACAAATAACTTATTTCCATCCCGACCCCATAAAAGTACAGCTGGAATTTGTGTTGCTATGTGGGTGCGGTGCAGGCATTTCAAATTAAGTGCCTAACCTAAAATAAAATATCACCGTGAAGGTCAACTTGTTGAAGAATTGAAATCGTGCCGGCCACCAAACAAGATTTAAATGAAACGAGCTAAACATCTTAGGATCTGCTATTTAGAGAGAGAGAGAGAGAGAGAGGAAATAATATAATGTCCAGATTCATATTTACTGTCACTTTGTGACGCGACCATATATTATCTTAAAACTAACTGATGGGTGAATGCATTGAATTGGGTATTCTGTTCACGAAATTTAAAATTAGTATTCATTCTGTGATAAATTGCTCAGAATTTCTGGTTACAGATAGAGAGGTCCCGGGTTTGATCCCCGGCACTTACAGTGGTCAACTCGGCCTCAAGAGGACAAATGAAGAGCTTTTTTTATTTTTTATTTTTAGCGGCTCCGTTCTATAAAACTGAGATTAACGTTCAATGTGCTGACCACATGACACCTTGTATCCGCAAATATTGGCACCATCTTGGCCAAGATACAGTGACCACTTGGTCGGAATAGCTCGATTGTGAGCTGACGCTATGGAATTAAATAAATTAGTATTAATGGATTCATGCAGAGTTGAACAGCTCACTTTTGTTTTATGATACAAAGTTTACTTTAAACCATATTATTTTGTAGTTATTACATTATATTAGCTTAGTTTAGCTTTAAAAATACCTACTATATGAGAATGTTTGATTAAATTTGTCTGTATAGCTTGATTTTCTTACGAATGGACAGAGCCTTTAAGAAAATAGCAACAAATTGTTTTGCAGCAAAAAATTGTTAAATTGTTAACATTCTACTATATTATTTGTATTATTTCATATGTATTGATAATATATATTAAAAGTGAAAGCTGCAGGCTACATAACTTGAAGTATGAATATGTAAAATTAGATCTAATAGCTTTTATAGTTGTAGCTGAGGAGAGTAGTGCAAGATTTTCAACTGTCACAAGGATAAAAAGAGGTCCACATTGTTATATAAATTGGATTTGAACAAAATTATGAGAACCATTTTCGAACAATTTTGAATTTTCAAAATCCATTCTTTTGTAAATTAGTAATCCTTTAATCGCTATGGATAAATAACGAAACAATCAGCTAGTCAAAGAGATGGAAATATCATTATCTAATATTCTTGTTTGTTCCAAAGAGATGGATAAATCATTATCCAATATTTATGTTTGTTCCAAATAGACGGAGAAATCAATATATAATCTCTATGTTTGTTACAAAGAGATTTAGAAATCAATATCTAAACTCCATGTTTGTTCCAAAGAGATGGATAAATCATTAGCCAATATTTATGTTTGTTCCAAATAGACGGAGAAATCAATATATAATCTCTATGTTTGTTACAAAGAGATGGAGAAATCAATATCTAAACTCCATGTTTGTTCCAAAGAGATGGATAAATCATTAGCCAATATTTATGTTTGTTCCAAATAGACGGAGAAATCAATATCTAGAATCCATGTTTGTTCCAAAGAGATGGAAGAATCATTATATAGTCTCCATGATGGTTCTAAATAATATCCGTCGTATCTTCTTCATATAACTTCTTCAGATCAACGTTTACCTAGTATTTATTTTGACATCATTATTTTAATGAGACTTTTAATGTGAATCTAATTTTAACTATAACATTTGCATGAGGGTGATATTTTAATTTATCATTTATTAAAGTATTATATAGTTTGATCCTGTTTTAACAATGGCTGTTTTACTCTTTCATAGCCATTTAACTTTACAACAAGAACTATTATTAAAATATTACTCTACAACTCCTATGGAATAAAAAAAAAGTCAAATGGCATATAAATGTGTACAGCAAATTTGAAAAATTGAGTAAAAATGTGTGGGACTATTGAAGAAAGAAAACAAATCAACTTTTATCTCTAAAAGAAATTGGTGGGTTTTCTTATAGTTACTTGGCAGACATGTTATCTGCATATTTGACTGAAATCTATGTCAACAATTCGTTGACGTTTTAATTAATCGTGTCTAATTGAATATACAGATATGAGTGATTGCTCTCACCCACTCTATCCATTTCTGAAAGCTTTTAACAAGAAGGATATGGATTCCCAAGGTCATCTCTGCTTATTTCAGAGAACCACACACGCCTCGGATCTATTAGCACCCTTGAGAAATAGTTCCAATGTGTCTTCTCAAGACATTCCGTGCTTCGAAAAATACTCAAGGACACTTTTCTCTATTATTATAACTGTTAAAACTTCAATAAAAATGCTTGTAAGTTTACAGAAATTAAAGTACCTATTAAAATGGGTCTCCAATATTGTTTATTCGCGAATAAAAGTTTGTTAATTAAGAATAATAGCTTCCCAACAATATTTGACCATTGAAATTGATTTCTATGTTCTTTGGTGGACAAAGATGTTCCTCTTTTCTCAACGTTTCTGCAAAAGTGTAAATTATTTCAGGCATGCTCTTTGGTGGAGTGTTTCTGCAACAATGTATATTATTTTGTTTCACAAATCTTAACAGGTTTTAGTAAATGTTTATATATACAGATAAAAGAGAGAAATTATGTGTGTTGCACCGTACCATTTATTAAATTAACTAACAAGAAATTGCACAGTTAGTTCTCTAAACTGAATAAATAATCCTCTGTGTGTGTGTAGGTATGTGTATACATGTGTGTGTGTGTGTGTGTGTGTGTGTGTGTGTGTGTGTGTGTGTGTGTGTGTGTGTGTGTGTGTGTGTGTGTG
>CABFWO010000319.1:78974-100049 GCA_902155825.1 Timema genevievae
GTTAATATATATATATGTGTGTGTATGTGTGTGTGTGTGTGTGTGTGTGTGTGTGTGTGTGTGTGTGTGTGTGTGTGTGTGAGGTGTGGTGGGACTGTTTACCATACAATGTGGGCCATGTTGGCTGGTCGGCTCCACCCCATCCACACACTCTAGTTAGTCACCACACGTGGACAATGTCGACACTAGCGCCGCCGTGTATACGACATGTCATCTTGGTGCGTCACAGACAATGCGCGTATGCACACACATTATGTTTGTAATCCCCTGGTAGTGGACACTTTCTTTTAGGTTACTATTTGGTCATTTTTTATCTATATATGATTTTTTTTCTTGGTTCGGGTAAATTTAAAAAATCAATTTATGTAATTTTACAGGTCTTTTTTATATTGTTTAGGTTATCAAAGGGGCTCTAGTGTTCACCAACTGACGCCACCATCAAAAACTTGTCCAATTAAACGATATACCCAGGGATAATAATGTGGAGTTAACAACTACGGTGTGTAAAAGCTATAAATTAATAATAGTAACAAGCTTGCCAACTGTATAAAACTCACTTGATGTCGATCCCCCCCAAAAAAATTGAGAATAGAGGGTGTCATGTGGTCAGCACAGTGAACCCTCCAGCTGTTAATCTCAGTTTTCTAAACCGGAGCCGCTACTTTTTATTCAAGTAGCTCCTCAGTCGTCCTTACAAGTCTATTCTAACACAAACTTAGAAAATAAACTAGTTATTATTTCTTATATTTAAGATGTAGATCCAATCCTACATTGTTGTTAATGTGAAGACTGATGATGGGTTTCCTCCTCGAGTTGGAATATCCTAGGACAGGGGTGGCCAGCCCATGGATCATGGGCCAAACAGTGGCCTGACAGCTGTCTCCAGTGTCTTTCCTGTGTACAAGACATAAATGACAACTTTGACGTGCTTCAATAACTCTTAGGACTGTCAGTTATCGGCCACAACTACTAAAAGGGATATTTTTGAGGCAGTGACAAGTTGTGTGATATTTCTAAGGCAGTGACATGTTGTGTGATATTTTTGAGGCAGTGACAAGTTGTGTGATATTTCTGAGGCAGTGACATGTGTGATATTTTTGAGGCAGTGACAAGTTGTGTGATAGAGTTGGGAGGAAGCTTGAGTGGGCGCTTATTTAGCACCGCGTCTTACTACCCGTCCAGGTTATATGCTTATATAATTATTACGCTAATGGTTTTAGCGATTAGAAAGGCTATATTTAGAGTAAGTGTACCCGAATTTGCGTGGAGGGAGAGGATGGGAAAACTTTTTTTTTAAACCTCAGTACATCTGACTAAGATTCTAACCTCGATCTCCCCGTCATCAGTAGTCTAGTCTACTGCCTTAGACCATGCGTCCACTGAAGTGTGTTTGTACAGATGGTGTTCCGGCGATGCTAGGGAAGGGCTGTTTCTTTGCGCGAGCACTGTTTAGAGCAGAGGCTGTTTCAAACCACTGTTCCATTCACAAATCGGCTTTGTGTGCTACATACATCAACAATTATCTTCTTGGTTTTTATCCTTTTCTTTTGCGTTGCGTCAGTATGATTCTATCACGGACCCTCAACCAGAGAGAGTTTAAGGAACTTTGTGAAGAGGAAATAAATGAGAAAGGTGAAACTTTACTTCACAACTCAGATGGCTTTCAAGAACAGAAGTGCTTTTTCGCTTCTTTAAATTAAAAGACCAAGTACTTTCATTGAAACGTTCTAATTAGATACATAGTTTTGGTGCTGTCTAGCCGTGCGAAAAACAGGTCAAACTGCTAGTTAATAATACAGTAGATCATCGATAACCCGGAATTTCGATAGTCAGGATCGACAAGGAAGATTTTTTTTTTAAATAATCACAATGGTTTCAAAAAATATGGCTGCCAAAAAACGCACCTCAACCCTTGTAAAAAAAAAAAGAAAAAAAGGAGATTCTTTTCGTTGCTAGATTTTTTCCTTATTTTATAATTTGTGATACTTAGCCACAAAAAAAAAATTGTAAGTTCGTTGTTTAAGTAAAGTGAAAATGTTTCTACCTCAACACTGAGTTTTCGTAAGTATTTCGTCCATGCTTATTATCTTATATTTGGTATAGATACTCTATTTTCAAAAATACGGACAGATCAATACTCTGAACTGGCTCGATCCCCAATTAGTCCGAATTATCGAAGCTCAACTGTATGGCAAATAAACAATAACTGTAGTCATGTAAGTTCATACATGAAACGAAATTGTTCCGAAATGAAATTCTTTATTGTTGTTTTGTTTCGATAAAATTTAATCGTTTAAGGTCAACCATAATAAAAACAGTTTAAATTTGAACGCGTTCCCTCAAAATACTCCAGAAAAGGAACTAGTTCAACCGAACGAGCTGGTCCGAGACTTTTTGCTCTCTTCATGGTCCCAAAAGACACGCCAGTCTGTCTTGAGACTTCTCATGGAAAGGTCACCTGGCATGACTCGGCTGATTCAATCCCGTTGCGAACAAAACTCGCCTAAGAATTAATTTCTAGACTTGACCTTGGGCCTTCCTTCGCCCTTCAAAACATTTTGAATAACAATAAAAATATTAACGACGGGGATTTTGAAGCTATTCTGCAAAGCGGGTTGCATCTTAACTTGAAACAACTAAGCATTCGAAGCACTTTCGCTCTTAGACGACAATGTACGAAATATAAAGAGAGAGAAGAAAATTATGAGTTAAGCCTGAGAGGTATCTTGTCTATTTGCTAATAACACTTCCTCTCTTCCAGTGACGAGTTTAAAAACCCACTTTACTTCTGAATTATATTCTCTTTGTTTCCTATTCTGGATAGACATATGCTTTAACGAACATTTTTAAATCTACATCCTGGCAGAAATATTCCTATTGGCTATTTTCGGGAATAAACCAAATATCTTGAGTTTGAGACGATATAAAAATTTGTTTGCAAAAAAAATCAAAATAATATTTTTGGGACTATTTAAGTAATTATATTACAATGCTATATCTTTAAAACTCTACTAATAAAAAGTGAATACATGAACATAGGAAATCCTATCTTGACTTGTCGTGACGTCACGGGTTGGTGAATATAGCTAGTTGATATTCAAATCAATGGTTCTTTGTTTTCTAAAACATTTCAAGCACCTTTAGTGATAGTGACTGATTCGTCGAGCATAGACTGACATCTTAGTTAGTAAGATAGTTTGTCTCCCTACTATGGTTCCCAGGTTCAATTCTTGGTATGGTAAAAAAAAAATTTGTTAAATATAGTGTTCTCTATTTTCAAGATTATAGGTACAGTTTACAAAGAGACGTTTATTTACACTTTCAACTTCATGATGCTCAAGTCAATCTAAGAAACATCTGTTTAGGGACACTTTTAACTTCATGATGCTAAATTAAACCTAACAAACAGTCGTTTATTGACATCCGTAGCTTCATAACTGTATTGTTATTAATGCTTAGTCCACATTCAAGTCAAAGCTCAGATTGTTTAGAATAAAATTATTTACATACAACATTACATTCGTTTTAAATGATAACATAATCATGCTAGCAATCCAGGCGAAGGAAATAAGTAATACTTTGATCTACTATTTGCTTCTATGAAATCTACCGTTGGTGAGAATTTATGTTTTTGTTCCATTCAGCCTTTCCTCACACTACGGCCCCAGGTTGGGGCACTTAATCCCCTTATTCAAGTCAAATTACACACGAGCAATTTCATGTAAATGTGCCGGCCTCATATTTGCCTCCCACCGTCAATTACTCCTCAAAACACACGGTCCAGCAACAAATGCTCTCACCTCACCACTAAGAACTGCCGGTGGCAACAAAATGGGTGCCAACACCTTTTTAAGATTGTTCTGTAATGAGAACAGAATGAGACCTTTGACAATCCAGTGAAACATGATTGAGGTCTCATTTCTAAACTTCGCTCTGAGATTGGTTTGTTTGAATGTCCAGGTTGGCAATATTTTCTAGAAGGGCCTTAATTTGCACCGCGGAGGAAAGATGTATTGGCAGAGCATGAACTGTTTGTGCAAGGGTGCTTGTTACCAGCTTCAGTGGCCAAATGGTCTAAGGCATCATTCTCGTGTTATACCGGAGTGTTGATGATGAGGAGATCATGGCTTGAATCCCGGTCGGGTCTCCTGAAGGTGGTTTCTCATTCTCTTTCCACGCAAATATGGGTTGATTACCTCTAAAATGCTTCCTTCCTCATCCTTACTTCATTAGATTAATTATCATTATGTGTATAGCCTGAACAGGTAGTAAGACGCGGTGATAAGAAATAAAACAGTGCCTGTTTCAGTGCTTTTGCACAAAATATAGTCATCTAGTGTTCAGCTTTCGTTGACTCCTCTTGGTTTGTTTGGTTCTAAGACCGCCAAAACGGGATCAGATAAAGTTCTCAGGAGAGAATGTATACAGAAATCTTCTGGCATATTGGATTATGAGAAGTGAACTGTTTGAGAACTTCACTTGGAAACAACGTCGTAGTTTTTTAGATTATATATATATATATATATATCTCAAAGAAATTCCACAATCTTGGTTTCTTTATCCGATTTTGATCCGAGACACATTCAATAATAGACGGCCAAATACACCGCTTCTGGCATTCTTCTTTCCCTGTGCTTCAACTCTGATTGGTGTTGGCACAGCTCTGCTGCACAGTGAGTGAGGATCATCTGCTGTGCAACGCTCTCAACTCTGACTAGCACAGCTCTGCTGCACAGTGAGTGAGGATCATCTTCCGTGCAACGCCTAACAGCAATTTGCACAAACTTATTTGATCGGGTACAAGCCACTTAGTGATACTCAACACTACAACACCAACACTTTTTTTGCCCCACATTAGGGGTTGAGGAAGGTTGAATTTAGAGGAAACGTACCCACATTTGCGTGGTGGAGTGAAACATCATTTAGAAAGAAAACTCAGTACATTCTACCGGGATTTGAACCCCAATCTCCCTGTCATCAACAGTACAATCTATTGCGAGAGTGACGAGCTGGTGTCACAGGGATAAATAAATAAATTTTTTAACTTACCGTATACATATATACGAACGTACATTCCCTTTATCCTTACCTTGACGGACTACGCTATGGCTCTATCGTCTAAGCTGCGCCATAGTGGAACGATGTAAGGTAGGCTTACTACCTTACAGGGTAAATGAAGAGGTGCATCTTGTTTGTTTATCAGCCGTTACTGTCATGTTGAGGGACACATTTCCTGATGTTCTTTAAGTTAGACCGTACAAGTAACATCAACCAGTCGGCTCTTCCTTATCATTATCATATTCTTTCCTCACACTTTTACTCCACAATTTTAATATTTAGTGACATTTTTCACTTTCAGTTAAAACAAAGCATGTCCTCATTAACAACCACTAGAACTTGAGAATTAAAACAGATGAAACTACTGATAGACAGTGTAGTCTGCACTAGAACCTGAGAATTAAAACACATGAAACTACTTATAGACAGTGTAGTTTGCACTAGAACCTGAGAATTAAAACAGATGAAACTACTGATAGACAGTGTAGTTTCACTAGAACCTGAGAATTAAAACAGATGAAACTACTGGTAGACAGTGTAGTCTGCACTAGAACCTGGGAATTAAAACAGATGAAACTACTGATTGGCAGTGTAGTCTGCACTAGAACCTGAGAATTAAAACAGATGAAACTACTTATAGACAGTGTAGTCTGCACTAGAACCTGGGAATTAAAACAGATGAAACTACTGATAGACAGTGTAGTTTGCACTAGAACCTGGGAATTAAAACAGATGAAACTACTGATCGGCAGTGTAGTCTGCACTAGAACCTGGGAATTAAAACAGATGAAACTACTGATCGGCAGTGTAGTCTGCACTAGAACCTGAGAATTAAAACAGATGAAACTACTGATCGGCAGTGTAGTCTGCACTAGAACCTGAGAATTAAGACAGATGAAACTACTTATAGACAGTGTAGTCTGCACTAGAACCTGGGAATTAAAACAGATGAAACTACTGATTGGCAGTGTATAGAGAAATGATGGATTACCAAAGTTATGGCTTTCTTATGTTCCAACAGTTTGATTATTTCCACTGCAATTAAACCAGTTTTTGGCTAACACTTTTTTTGTGTGCATTTTTCAAGGACATCCAATTCTTGTTATTATTATTTTTAGTCCAGCGTAATATAGGAAAATGTCTACTTCACAAAGACAACTGGTCAATCTCTGACTACCACAATAATGACACATAGAAGAGAGAGACTACTTCAAATATCTTACAGAGGCATTCACTTTTCCAAAATTTGTCAAAGAAGGACCACTCCAAATAATTTTTAGAGACCAAAATATTTCCGCTCTAAATGGCTTCTAAAGGCATCCCATTAAAAATTAGTGGGAGGGGGGCACCCTAATTATCTTCTAAAAGCATTCAATTTCCCTAAATATGTTGGAGTAATACCCCTTTCACTAGATTCTAAAGGCATATAATTTAAAAAGAAAGTCCAGGTAAGTAAAACACTACAAATAGCTTTTAGGAGTATGCAATTTTCTAACATTAGCTGTGGGAGGAGGGTAGAAAGCACCTAAAAGCTTTTTTGTGACTTGCATCCCCTCCCTTCTCTCCCCCTCTCACACAAAGTTCCACCCCTACAGAATAAAATACCAATGTTCTTATTTGTAAGGGTTTAGTTGTAAGTTTTAACATCATGTCAGTAACTTACGATTTTGGAAACCCCCAAAATTTAACTCTCCCTACGCTCATGACCCTTAATAATCTAAAATTTGAAAATAAATGTTTTATTTAAATTAAACAAAATTGTCCTTGTCAAATTACTTGATGTCCATGACATATGTCTGGCACCTTAGCTCAGTCAGTAGCGTGTCTGTCTACTTAACTAAGGGTCCCGGGCTCGAATTCCGACATAGCCGAAAAATGTATCATTAGTGAAATGTGGGTTTCCTCTTCCACAGTGACGAGTTAACAGCCGGGGGGCTGGATGTTGTGTCTATTCTAGATTTAAGTTAGTTTATAGGTCATGTGCTTATATAATCAGCTGGTTTGTGAAGTGCACGCTGAATACCTACAATAAATGAAAATAAAATCCATGACAGATATTCTAAAACTATTTATACCACCGCGTTTATAAAATTAAATTGAACGTATCTGTTGAACCGTTAAACCGTTGAACCATTACAGTATTTGATTTGTTTTAGCTAAAATATGCTTTTAGTCATAAAAGTTGGAAATAACACGGATCTTGTCTCGCGTTCCCAATTTATGGTTGAAACAATGCACAAAATATTTGTCAAAAAAGTTAATGGAGTTATTCTGTGCCAAAGAAACGGTGGATAGAAATCACGCTCAGCATAGCGTGCGAAGTGTTCGAAATCTAGGCTTGGTGCGAATTCAAGATTCTCACATTTACGATAGAAATAGACTATTGGCTTTGAATTGAATATTTAAAATTGAAAATGATTCAATCTAATGCAAACCAAATAGTATATAATTAAAATATTTTTAATCCAATACAAATAAAATATTTTATAAATACAATTTTTCGAATCGAATATTTTTAATATTATTAAATCCAAATAGAAAATTAACCTTTTTTTAATTGAGTTCAATTAATAAATATACGAAAAAAGTGTTAAAATAATGACTAGATTTTAAATATTACAAGCTTCTCAATTTTCCATGATCAAGTCAAAAATAATTAATTTAGCTATGATAGTTTTAAAAAAAGTTAAATTATTCAAATGATAACTTTTAGATTTAAGTTTTCAATTAAATCCTATAGAATCCCAATCTGGGTTTAATTTAGATTCAAAATTTCGAATTCAATACGAATCCTTAAAATATTATAATTTGAAATTTCGACTCTAGTAATGAAACCTATCAAAATTCAGAACTGATTTAGAAATTTCGAATGGACTCATCGTAATTATGATATTAATATTTTCCCTGTGAAGTGAATATTACATGTCTAGCACTGGCGAATGATTTTTAAATCCTCCACTACGTCCATTGTTCCTAAGTTGGGAGCTTATATCTGTGTTCTGTCTGATCGTCCCACCACTACGTCCATTGTTCCTAAGTTGGGAGCTTATATCTGTGTTCTGTCTGATCGTCCTATCACTACGTCCATTGTTCCTAAGTTGGGAGCTTTTATCTGTGTTCTGTCTGATCGTCCCACCACTACGTACATTGTTCCTAAGTTGGGAGCTTATATCTGTGTTCTGTCTGATCATCCCACCGCTACGTCCATTGTTCCTAAGTTGGGAGCTTATATCAGTGTTCTGTCTGATGGTCCCACCACTACGTCCATTGTTCCTAAGTTGGGAGCTTATATCTGTGTTCTGTCTGATCGTCCCACCGCTACGTCCATTGTTCCTAAGTTGGGAGCTTATATCTGTGTTCTGTCTGATCGTCCCACCAATACGTCAATTGTTCCTAAGTTGGTAGCTTATATCTGTGTTCTGTTTGATCGTCCCACCGCTACGTCCATTGTTCCTAAGTTGGGAGCTTATATCTGTGTTCTGTATGATCGTCCCACCACTACGTCCATTGTTCCTAAGTTGGGAGCTTATATCAGTGTTCTGTCTGATGGTCCCACCACTACGTCCATTGTTCCTAAGTTGGGAGATATATCTGTGTTCTGTCTGATCGTCCCACCGCTACGTCCATTGTTCCTAAGTTGGGAGCTTATATCTGTGTTCTGTCTGATCGTCCCACCACTACGTCCATTGTTCCTAAGTTGGGAGCTTATATCTGTGTTCTGTCTGATCGTCCCACCACTATGTCCATTGTTCCTAAGTTGGGAGATATATCTGTGTTCTGTCTGATCGTCCCACCACTACGTCCATTGTTCCTAAGTTGGGAGCTATATCTGTGTTCTGTCTGATCGTCCCACCACTACGTCCATTGTTCCTAACTTGGGAGATATATCTGTGTTCTGTCTGATCGTCCCACCACTATGTCCATTGTTCACTGATCGTCCCACCACTACGTCCATTGTTCCTAAGTTGGGAGCTTATATCTGTGTTCTGTCTGATCGTCCCACCACTACGTCCATTTTTCCTAAGTTGGGAGCTATATCTGTGGGTCACAAGTCCATCGGCTTGTTACAGGTCCGTATTAGCTTCTTTAATTGGCAGCAAGGGGGCTCACACCTTGTTCTAACTAACCACGCGGACCGCTAACTTGTGGGCGAGCAAGGTCAGGTCGGCATTCTTCTATTATCTGCTGGTTTCTATCTCTCTCGGATATTATTTGAAAAGTCAGAACAACATGGTCGAATTTTAAAAGTTCATGGTCATTGGAATGCGACCGTTTTATTGGACAGATTAATAAATCATTCTAGAGATAAACTGTCAACTCTTTCAGTGGCCGTGTTTTAACTAAACTGCTCAAGAGTCCACGAGCAGAGAGTTGGCCATCGACATGAGGACAACTGTAGGGGTACAGTAAGAACGTGTGTGTATGAAACATTATTACTATTATTATTACTATGGGTAAATATATGTTATGGTGCACCTTTATTATCTTAAAATAGAGACATTTACTAAAAACTCATAAGATTTGTGAAATGATATCAAATACATGTTTGAAAAAACACTTCACCAAAGAGATTGTGAAATAATATACACTGTTACTGAAACATTGAGAAAAGATGAACATCTGTCCACCAAAGAGCATAACAATCTATTTAATTATTCGGAGAACTGTTCTCATGAACTTCGCTTTGATTTGAATAAATTGAAAAAATTATGCCTGGACACTGCACTCTAACCCGGGACCTTTGGCTTAGCTCATTGATGAACTACCACTAAGCTAACCAAGACTCGCCCCGTGCTCAGGGTCATTCTTAACTAATATTTTAAGGAAGAATCTGTGATGTACGTGTGAATATCACCGGCTACTAAGAGCTATAATTAATATCACATCCGCCAGTCGCTAGGTTGTGCCTTTGTACTATTAATAGTAGAAATACATTGAGAGTTCAAAGAGAATTGAGATGGAAGAAAGCAGACTGGATGCACTTGCCGCTTAGTCCGCGTGCCCTTTGCACGGGTTTCAATTTTTGGTAGGTTATAATATGAGTGGTAAATTTACAGTACTGGGTTTGGTCTTCATCGAAACCCTGAAACTAAGCTAAAATCTAGTCTAAACAGGTGTTGAAGATGTGAATTGAAACAAAGTTCGTCTCTTAACTGCTCGTTGAAGTTTCCAAATATTAAACTGTTGAAGGAACATTATTGGAAAGATTATTTAAGCCAACGTTGAGAACAAATTGTTGGGCCGTTTGTTAATTGTATACAATAATTCAAATTGCAGCCATTCATTAATAATGTAGCTATAATATATTAGTTACTTATATATATATATATATATATATGTATTTCTTGAACAATTGTAATATGAACTATTTTATAAAATATAACTCGCTGGGGGCTCCGCCTCCAAACCCCCAATGAGTTTTCTTTTCAAGTGGATGTAAACTAAAGTAATTCCAGCATTGTTTTGAACGTAACAACTTAAAGTTACCGATATTGAATTGTATATACTACACCGACTTTAAAGTTTCTCCGCCATTTTGAATTTTTTCGAGGGTTAAAAATTAATTTTTTTAACTTTTTGGAATTTTCTCGTCGGTTACAGGCTAGAAGCTATAAGTTAAGTTTGCCAAATTTCAAGTTTCTAGCTCATCTGGAAGTTGGTAAACATTTATGTCAGTGAGTGAGTGAGTCAGACATGTGGATTTATAGTAGTATAATAACATATTGTGTTTATATTAACTAATAATTATTATTAATAGCTAGCAGAATTATCAGTCGTTAGCCACAACCAACGCTTTTCTTTGCTACAAACAAACAAAAAAACTCTTCATTTTATTTCTTCCGACTCTGTTTTTAATAGATTTTTTTAATCTAATTTTTTTTAAATTCCAGCTTTGAGATGCACACTTTAGAGCACAACGGCTACTACTAATGTTTAAAATGTCAAACCTCTGCTTGCTGTAGATATAGTACAAAGCTCATCACAGACAAACTCTTCATTTTATTGAGATAGATCTGCATCAAATACTACCTTCAATCCAGGAATGTTAAAGTCAAGGAATTAGACAGACCTTGGACTTAAGCATAAACAACCCTTGGACTTGAGTATAGACAGACCTTGGATTTGATCATAGACAGATCTTGGATTTGAGCATAGACATATCTTGCACTTGAGCATAGACAGACCTTGGACTTGAGCATAGACATACCTTGGACTTGAGCATAGACATACCCAATGAAAATGAGAGGAGAGGCTTCAGCCAATTAAAGGCCAGTATTTACAGCAGACGGAAAATATGTTCCATTATTGTTTGAACAGTCCTGAAGTAGTCATACATGGTTTGTTATTCTTTGTTTCAACGTTGATGACTATGATTGTAAATATAGTTGGAAAAATAGAGGGAGATAGCTACATTTTCTTTCTGTTACTGAGAAGTAGGCTTATTGTAATATTCATGGCAATAATAAAACCAGCACTAAATAAGAATCAAATTAGATTTAATAGTACGGAAACACTTACATTAGGAAGGCTAATTTCTATATTTCAAAAGGCACAGTTTAATAAACGTTATTTTCTTGAGTGAGCCATTTAGTGAATTGTTTTTAAATAACTTAGCGTTTAGAGCAAAGAGGTTCGTGTGAATTTCGATTGAAGTAAGACGTTCCATTCTAAATCTTTGTGCTTTTCTAACGAATTGTGCACTGCATTATTCACTATTTGCTATGCGTTTTGCAAGAATATAAACACAGACTTATTGAAAATAACGTTTTTATCCCTTACCAACGTCGCGGAAAAATATTTCTCCCACAGTCAGTGAGAACTTGCATACAAAGATGAAATCCAATCAATCTTAGTTAAGTTATCTCTGCACCAATCACGGCCATCATTTAAAAATTAGTCATGTGTTCATATAATTTACATGGATAATTTTGTTTGCTGGATTAAGATCCATGCGTAGCACGTAATGCACATAAAGTTGAAACATTACTTTTAACGATAGTGTTCACAACTGAAGCGAAAATTGCACGGTTCATAAACACTAACTATTTATGCATTATGCATGGACTTGAGGAGGCTAGACGTGTCAACCAATGAGAATGCGAGGAATATCTTCAGCCATTTAAAACGCCAAGCTGCAAAGCAGATGGGAAATATATCTCGTACAGGTTCGAATTTTAGAAGGAAATGTTTGGATAATTCGAGGCCTATACATTGCTAATTTTTTCAATTTTGTACTCATTTCAAACCTAACTTAACCACCTTAAAACTAAACCCCACCCACCTCGGTGGCGTAGTTAGCTAACGCGCTAGTTTCGTGTTGAGCTAGACTGCCGAGGACGGGGAGATCGAAGTTCAAATCTCGCTCGGCCTAACTGGGGGTGGTTTTTCCTTTCCACTCTCCCTCCACGCAAATCCAGGTTCACTTCCTCTATATTCAACCTTCCCAATTCCTAATCCATTAGCGTAATTAGTACTCAACCGTATAGCCCGAACGGGTAGTAAGACGTGGTGCTAAATAATAAAATAATAAAAAATATAAAAATCCCCCCCCCCCACACACTTGTGACGAGAGTGTCAAATAAGGCTGTAGTTAGCCTGTTGACACATAGTAAATGAGAAGGCGGGGAATAATTATTATGCACCAGTGGTGAGCGGGTTGCCTAATATAGGGGATGTGATATCTCCTACCCGCCAACCTGTAAGAGATAGGTAATATTCCAACAGCCTGGGTTATCAGTTGACAGGAGCATATTCTAGTCCAGACCCTTAGAAGTGCTTGACTTTCATTAATTCTGATCTAAGTCTGCAATTTTTCCAAGCTTTTTTATTTTGTGTTTGAATTTTCCTTGTTTTTTATGCATGTATTTACTATATATGTTTTACATAGCATATATGAAATGTGTTTGTTTACATGTAGAATATTTTAGTTTATTATGTACCAGCTGCCTAGATACCCATGAAAATGTCTAGTTATAATTTTGGAAGTTTCGGATTTTTTTAGATATTCCTTAAACTTCGAATTAAAAAAGATCTACTGTTTATTCAAATACAAATATCAAAATATTTTAAAAACAAACTTCTTTACTAACGCATTTAACACCAAGGCAATGCATTATTCAAAAAATAGACACGCTAAATTTATTATTTGGCGTATTCAACGTTCATTTTAGGAACCAACAGATTACAGCACAAGACTTATAATAAACTAACCTGAGTCTAGTACAGACACATCACCCAGCCCCCCGGTCGTTAACCTTTCATTGTGAAAGAGGAAAACTACATTTAAACAATGATAAATGTTTCATCCTTGCCGGGAATCAAACCCGGAACTCTTAGATTAATAGACAGACAGGCTACCAACTGAGTTTAGGCGTCCGTAAAGTTAGAGCTAATTTTTATTTTTTTAAATACATATAAGTTAGAGGTTAGTAAAAATAAATATAGAATTTTATTTCCACCCAAGTTCACGGGCCCTATGACAGCCACTCACGGACCCCAGGTTAACCACCCCTTGTCTTAGAACAGGGTCTCCAAACATTTTGGTACGCAGTCCAAGGTAAAAGAAAAAAATCAATTTTATAAATGGCTGAATAACATTTATTTGGATCTTCTTGGGGGAATCAGCATGCTATTGCTCAGAACGAAAGAGAACTTTAACAATTACAAAGAAAGGCAGTGAGGAATACATATCCTCAAGAAATAGAAACTCATATCTACTATGTGATTCCGACAGCACTCTGGTTTTATGCCATGGGGGGAAGCACGCATGTGGAGGAACTAGACTTGTCAAATATACTGCGTGGTTAACAAATAACCAAGGGAAACAATTAATTTGTTTTTTGATAACATCTTGGGGTGGGCCGGATGTGACCCCCGGGCCGTGGTTTGGGACCCCGTGTCTTAGAGAAAGTGTTTTGTATAAAGCTTATTAAAGTGAAGAGGCTAGGCCTACTTCCAGAAGTAATTACAAATCAATGTGATTCTGTCTTAAATCCTTTGTGTTATTGTAAACGCTTGTATTTTTATGGCAAAACATTTTTTTATCCAAAATAAATAAAATATTGCTCCAGTACACACAGAGTTTTAATTTTCTTCGCATGGTGACCTCAACAGTTCTTGAATAACTATCATGATCATAGCGGCATTAGAATACAAACTTTTTAAATGAAGAGAAACAGTTGTCATTAAATTACAGGACACCCTTGACAGATATTCAAGAAATTTTGAGGTCATCATGTGAAGAATTTTTTTTTAGCACCGCGTCTTACTACCCGTTCGGGTTATACGCTTAAGCACTAATTACACTAATGGATTAGGAATTGGGAAGGTTGAATTCAGAGGAAGTGAACCCGCATTTGCGTGGAGGGAGAGTGGAAAACCATTTAGGAAAAACCACCCTCAGTTCACCCGACCGAGATTCGAACCTCGATCTCCCCATCCTCGGTGGTCTGACTCAACACGACTGGCGCGTTAGCCAACTACGCCACCGAGGCGGGTGTGAAGAAAATTAAATTCTATGTTTGTACTGAAGCAATATTTTATTTATTGTGGCAAAAAAAAGTTTTTCTATTAAAACTGTAAAAACACGAGCCTTATCTCGCGTCCCCTTCCATCCCACTTTAAGTCCACAACCCAAAAGTTGGTTTGATATGATTTCTATCCATCCGGATCTGGGCATGGACTCAGCTGGCCTTTCAGCTGGTTAGTGCTACCGGCTCCATCTGGTAGAAATCTCATGAATTAGAGGAGCTTAGGAAACGCACTGGCTCCCAGTTGTCTTCCAAACTGAATTTCTATGAGCGAGCGCGAAAGGACCTACCAATTTCTCCTGGAAAGGTATTATTTTCACATACTTTCCAGGGTTCTTTTACATGTCAAAATCAACATGGGACCGACGGCTGTACTTCCCCTCCGAAGGAAGTTGTGCTACGGATTTTTATCACTCAGGGAAAATCCATCAACCTTGGTTGGGTTTGAACCTAAGAACATCGGGTCCTGAGGTTGACTATTCATTATTAGTAATGCATTAAGCGCAAATATAGATCTATTGAAAGTAGTTATTTGCGTTTATTTGTGAGATATAATTGGGGAGGGGGGATTGACATCCATCATCTTGGACAGCAACTGATAGTCCTACAAGCACTTTTAATAAAATAGTGCATACCTATTATCTCAGTCGGTAGAGTGTCTGCTTACTCAGCTAAGAGTCCTGGGTTCAATTCCCAGCACTGTCGAAAAAATTTATCATTGGTTTCCCCATTCATAGTGATCTATTAACTGCCGAGGGCTGTATATTGTATCTGTTCTAGATTTAAGTTAGTTTTTAAGTCGTGTGGTGATAAAGTCAGTCGGTACAGAAAGTGCACGTTAAAAACCTCAAATAATAACTATATAAATACTAGTTTAGCCAATCATGATGCCAATATACCAAAGATATAGTACAAGCGGACAGCTCTGATTTATACAAATACTTTAAAGACCAAGGGACCAACAAAAGCTAAGCTTATCAATTCAATGTTCATTTTTTATCTCAATATATTATATCTAATAATGCATGTAGCAACTACTTCAACTAATATAGGCCTTATAGCTTATAACAATTCTAGCAATGTCCTAGGTTCACAATTCACCTTGTTTAGATCTTCATTCTACATTAAATGTTTCCGACCCAATTTGTTAGTAAGCTATTTTCAAATTCAACTTTAAACCTTATACACAGATCATGAACTATAATAATGTTATAACTAAGGAATCACAACAAAACATTGTTACATACTGATATAAAAATTTTCGCTAACAGCTTTTTTTTTGTAGCACCGCGTCTTACTACCTGTTCGGTTTATACTCTTATGTACTAATTACGCTAATGGTTTTAGGGATTATCAAGGCTATATTCAGAGGTAATGTACCCACATTTGCATGGCAATAGTGAAAACTACCCTAAGTACACCCGACCAAGATTTGAACCTTGATCTCCCAGTAATCGACAGTCTAGTCTACTGCGAGAGTAACACCTTAGACCAGCCCTGGGCAAACTACGGCCCGCCACGTATTTTCATGTGGCCCACCAAGCTATCTGCGAAAAATAAATATATATAATTCTAGAAACAAAAGTTAAATTTTTAAATATAATCCTATAAACAAAGTATCCTGTCTGTCAAATATCTATTTCATGTTGGTATTTTATTGCTTGAGACCAAAGCGTTGGCAACCCTGATCACTCCGCCTCTAATATGGTAATAAGCTTGAATACATTCCAATTAAAACTAGGTTTGTTTTCACAAGATTTATTGAAAAAAAAACCTCTTGATCACTTTCCAACCAACTGACGATACCAGAAAATAAATCTTAAGAATATGCCAAAATGATCAACGCTTTGAGAGGTGATTTTTCTCGCAGGTTTGCCGACTTTCGCAAAATTGAGAAAGGTTTGTCGATAGTTCACGATCCATTTTCAGTTGACATTGATATTGCACTGAGTAAACTTCAACTTGAGATGATAGACCAACAGTGTAATCCTGGATTAAGGGAATTATACGGTCGGGAAGAAATTGGTAAATTTTACAATTCTCTTGATTCTGATAAATTCGCAAACATTCAGAATTTTGCTCGAAAAATGTTGATCATTTTTGGATCGAGCTTTCTATTTGAACAAGTATTTTCTATGATGGATCTCAATAAAAACTCCTTACGATTAAGCATTTCTGATGAACATTTACAAGCAGTTTTAAGAATTTCGACGACTAAATATACAACTGACATCAAAGAAATTATGAAAGATATAAAAAAAATTGCATTCATATCATTAAGTCATGTTTTATTTGAGAGTTATCCTTGATTATGTTTTAACTTTTTTATCTTGTTTATATATTTTTCTATTTTTATATAATGAATTAAGTGCACCAAAAAATCATATTTTATTTGGCGGCCCGTTATAATATTTAAATTATCAATGTGGCCCTTTAGCCAAAATATTCGCCCAGGCCTACCTTAGATCATGCAGCCACTGAAGCAGGTGTCCGTTTATTACAGCTCAGGATGTAACACACTAGGGGGCCGTGCATAGTACCTAAGGGGGTTTTATCAGTCTTTTCTTACGTTTTCTTATGATGGGGGGCAGGGGCGTGGCAGAATCCATCTTACGTGAGGTTTCTTATCAATGGTTATAATGAGACAAAATCTTAAAGAAAAAAAAATTGTCAGTAAACTCTGAAATCTTTCATTTTCGTTAATTGAATAACCCCACTTTGATCACTTACTCTCACATGTTAATAGAGATAATTAAAATATAAACTTCTTATTTTGCACAAAGATGGCTAGTTACATTAAACATGACAAATGATTTTTCGTTTTAATATTCAAGTGTTCTAAATAATTAATATCACTCGCTTTGTTACCAATCCTTATGTCTAAAACTAACTAAACGGTTAAAATAATCTAATTTACCAAATCGAAAAAAAATTACGTTAAATAGAGAACGGGATTGGGGTGGGGGAATATGGGGGGTTGATAAAAAAACTTTGCGGTCCCTTACGTGAGAGGGATGGAAAATCTGACGGTCTCTTACGTGAAACGGGGGAGGCGGTGGAAGGATTCTAAAATCATGAGAAAAAGCCTTACGCAATTTAAGGACGGTCCTTATTTATTAACATTTATGATCCTCGCTACATATTTTTATAATATTTTCTAAAACATTAAAGTTATAATATAGGATGACTGTGAGTTCTGGAAGCTGGGCAATGCTACTCTTTCAGAGTGTACAGTAGTAGTAAACGCATCATGTGTGTCCGACCAGCCAACGTGACTTCAGTTTCACAATAACAAGCCCCCGCCATCTTGTTGAAAAGGTGTCTAGTTCTCAGCCTGTTTGTCTGGAGCGGCCATGAACATGTTATCATGGTCAGTGTCAGCTGAGAAACGAAAGTGGTGGAGTCCGATACACTTCACATCACCTCGTGGGCCGATGTCATGTCCCTTCAGGTTTGATCACGGTCAGATGCAATGAACAGAGGGCTGGTGGAGTCACTTTACAATCACCTCGTGGGCCGATGTCATGTCCCTTCAGGTTTGATCACGGTCAGGTGTAGAGAATAGAGGGCTGGTGGAGAATAACATTCATGTCGCTTTAGAACGGGATCAAAGCAAGTTTTTATTTTATTTTATTTTTAACCCTGCGTCTTACTACTCGTTCGGTTTATACGCCTATGTACTAAGTACAATAGTGGTTTAAACGATGAGGAATGTTATATTTAGAGGAACTGCGTAGAGGGAGAGTGTAAAACCCCTGACACTACACCCGACCGAGGTCTCCCCGTCAGCGTCAGTCTAGTCTACTGCGAGAGTAGCACGTCAGACCTTGAGGCTAACGAAGCGGGTATCAAAGAATGTTGCTCAACGCAATATAAATACAACAAAGCTTCCCCCGAGATATGTCATGGCTTGTGTTCAAACTCTTCTAAGGGGTGTAACAATTATTACAACTTTTCTAAAATAAATATTTACTTAGTTACTCTATGACATTAGGAACTCGAAAGTTCATTGCCATGCCTACAAAAGTACGCTATGTATCTCTATCATGAGTTAGTTCTATCCAGTCCACCTCATTACATCCTATCTTTCTCTGGTACATTCGAGTGTTATCCTCCCATTTGCGTTTAAGTCTTCCCAATGGTCTCTTCCCATTGGGTTTCCAGTCAGTAGCTTGAACACAGTTCTAGTTTCTTCCATTTGCTCTAACAATGTCTGGTGCTGAGTAGAGTATAGAGTTCACCATTATATAATCTTCTCCACTCTCCATTATTTCCATCCATTTTTGGTTCAAAGATTTTCTGGAGTACTTTATTTTAGAACACCTTAAATTTATTCTCGTCACGCAAATAAAAAGATACCATGTTTTAAAATTCATATAAACATTATTTTATATTTATTACTATTATTTGTAGATTATGATGTTTGTAGCCATTGCCGTAAGAAGAATACGAAGCTCAAATTTATTCCCGAGCCCCATCATTAAATAAAAAAAATTAGTCATAAGTAAACTAAATTCAATTTATTTTTGTACTATCTTATAGAACGTACACTTCACTTAACCTGAAAGCTAACAGTCTGACCTTGGCATTTTACGCTATGGACCTATCTTATAAGCTGCGCCATAGTGGAACAACGCAAGGTAAGCTTGCTTAATTTTCAAGGCTAACGAAGGGTGTATTTTTATTGATCCTGTAATACGATACCCACATACCCATTTTTAACAACATCGTTAAAGTCATTTAAATTAAACGAGTCTTTGAAAATCAATCATCAGCACATTACCTTTAATTTTAGGGCTAGAACATAAAAAACCCACCTGAAGTATGAACATATAACATCAAGTTCGAGTAAAAACATCAAACAGTTTCATCTGTAGCCACAGGTACAGACAGACAGAATTGTACAAGACTCATTTTTTTGGGGTTCGGGGCACATATGACGTCATTCATAATCTCAAGGTAGATATTTTTCACGATTACAGTACTTACTCTATATGAGAAAGTAAAAAGGAGTCTTTGGCGATAGTTTCTCATTATTGTTGTTTTTTATTCCCTTTTCTGAATATTTTATTTAAAATTAGTAATATTCTTAGATTTAAATAAAATGAGTAGCTAATAGCTATTTTTGTTGAGAGAGAGAGGTGAACTAAAATAGAAAGAATCAGCTGGAATCAATTTACGTGATAATTATTCAATCAAATGTGTAAAATAAAATACAATGTATTTGATTCTTGCCTAATTTATATCATCTACTTTGGTCCAAAGTAATTTATATTGATAAATTGTTTTAAGCTACCAACTTATAAAATAAAACTAGTAACTATGGATTAAACTCAAAAACATCATGTTCTCTCCATTCACCTGCTCAAGTAAGACGCCCACTTTCCTTATTTCTAGATGGGAACATAGAGCAATAGTGTAATACGTCAAGTTATAGGGTATATTAGCACGAGTCTGTGTGTGGAAATTACAGTAGACCCTCGTTAATCCGAACTAATTGGGGCCGAAGCTAATTCGGATTAATCGGGAGAGCACTAAACGGTCTACGGGGAAACAGACTATTCTGACAAGTTTTAAATTAAAATGGAATGAGTTTTATCAAATGTACATTCATTCTACTAATAATCGACTGTAGTTTTACATTTACAGTAATGTAATTATTTTCAGTTACAAGAAAACACAATGTGTAGACTACAAATACATATTAAGCATTTATTGTACTTGTCTCTTAGAATTTTGCTTTAACTTTGCGTCTATTGTAAATCAAATGTATTTCATTTGACTTAGTTTATGTCCCCCCCCCCTCCATTTTCCTAAAATTGTATTGAGATTATCCTTAGTTTTGAACTACCGGGATTTACTGTGTAACATGGTGGGCGTTTTATTACATTATTGGATTACTCTTCTTTCTCTAATGCACCTACAGACGAATCTAGCAATGGTTTCCTAACACTGTGTCTATTCTTTGTTTGGGACTGAATCGTGCGGGGAGAAAAGTTGTAACAGTGAAAGCTGCCTACATTATTATTCGTAACACAGTCTCCAGTGGTGTGCAGTTATGTCATGTGTTTGTACGCTCCAAATAAACCTGCCAAACACACACGTACTCCGATATTAGCGTCCCAGAGATAAACACACAGAACATCGTCTAGATGAAGATACGTTGTCTCAGGTAAAGAATGGAGTGGGGACCTAAGCCATATCACGAGATTAGCTCACTGACCTACACTAATCCAGTGTACCTATTCTATCTAAACTAAACAAGAAAAATATTAGTGTCAATTTATTAAATTTAACTTTTGATTAAATGTCAAATAAGTGTTTTTATCAGCATTGAGTGTTAAATGTCCATCTCAACCCCGGATAAAACCTAACTTAGGTAGGTAATATAGGTCTCACACCCCGGATAACACCTAACTTAGGTAGGTGATACAGCTCTCACACCCCGGATAACACCTAACTTAGGTAGGTGATACAGCTCTCACAC
>CABFWO010000319.1:100889-174981 GCA_902155825.1 Timema genevievae
ATTTATCTGATTGCCAAACCCTTCCTTCACCTCTGACAAGACGTGTATTAATCACAACTTGTGAATGTGAGGAATGCCAGGCCTCCACCGTGGTTCGGATTCCACGTTAAACTGTATGTCCTCCATTTCATCTCCCAATCACCCTACCATTACACATTAGCGTAAGTGCGTATAGCCCGAACGGGTAGTAAGATTCGGTGTTAGTAATAATAATGATAATAATAATTACATGTTGTAGTAAACACAATATGTTTTCCTGTAACTGAAAATAATTACAGTACATATTACGTGTTATACATCAGTTAAATTAAATGAAAATTTGATTAAACTCATTCAACTGTAATTTAAAATTAATGAAAGTACTGTATCCCTGTACTCTCACGGTTAATCAGAATTCTCGCTAATCCAAACAAGCTTTGGTCTCAATTAGTTCGAACTAACGAGGGTCTAGTGTATCTTAAATAAAATAAAAACAATGATTCAAATTTCCCTGTTGTCAAATGAAGAATGCAGAAAAGCGTTATCTTGTATTTAATACCCCGGCTAATCGGTCATGATATGGACTCTTAAGCATCACATGACACTTAGTATGCGAACCAATTGGTTGATTTAGCTTATTTCAGATCTGTCAGTTAGAGGAAGCTTAACATCGTTACACTTTCAGTGCTGTGCATGTGTTTTGGTATTAATTATTTTTATGAATAGTTTAAACACGATATATTAAAATACAACTTGTCCAACACCTTAGCTAAGTCGATAGTGTGTCTGTCTTCTAAGCTAAGGGCCCCGGGTTTGATTCCTGGCATGCCCGAAAAATGTTTCCATCTTAAAATGTGGGTTCACTCTCTCACAATGATAAGTTAACGTCTAGGGGGCTGGCTGTTGTGGTCGTTCTTGTTTTAAGTCAGTTTGCTGATACAGTCAGTCGGTTCAGAAAGTGCACCTTAAATGACTCAAATATAATAAATAAAACTTTATATTTTATCATAAAAAACGTTTTTTTTACATAATAAACATCGGTGATGGAAAACATTTTCGTACAGATCCAAAAAAATTGTCCTGAGCCCAATTGTGGGGCGAGTGGGTTATTTATTTGAGAGAAATGCACGTACAGAATAACTTTGGTAAAATATTACAAATATTATTTTCTTTCCAACTATCAGTTAATCCAGTATATATATATATATATATAAATATATATATATTTCTCCAACTATCAGTTAATCCAGTATATATTTATATATCTCCAACTATCAGTTAATCCAGTATATATTTATACCTATCCAACTATCAGTTAATCCAGTATATATTTATATCTCTCCAACTATCAGTTAATCCAGTATATATATTTATATTTCTCCAACTATCAGTTAATCCAGTATATATTTATATATCTCCAACTATCAGTTAATTCAGTATGTATTTATATTTCTCCAACTATCAGTTAATCCAGTATATATATATATATTTATATTTCTCCAACTATCAGTTAATCCAGTATGTATTTATATTTCTCCAACTATTAGTTAATCCAGTATATATATATATTTATATTTCTCCAACTATTATTTAATCCAGTATATATATATATTTATATTTCTCCAACTATCAGTTAATCCAGCATATATATATAAATATTTATTTATATTTTTCCAACTATCGGTTAATCCAGTATATATTTAGAAAGCACTCTCCTAGAAGTTTAAAGATTGACTCAACTGAGTTCTCGAAGATTGTCAGGCCTCTCTTTGGTAGACTTAAGACTAAAGTGTTAGATATTTTATAGATAAGAAATTCATTGGTATTATTAAGGAGGAGGGGGGAGGGGGATAAGAACTCAAGCTTAGGTTCATAATTTTTTCACAGCTTTAAAACAAAAATATACTCTTTTTACCAAGATAACTAAACAATAGCTCTAGTAAATGTTTAAGGTAGTTTTCTACTCATATTAATCATGATGGTTCTCATATTTGGCACGGGAGGTAATTTAACAGACATTTTTAAAATTAAGATAAATATAGTCAAATTTAAATGTTACTATATATATATATATATTATTTTTAACACCACGGCTTACTACCCGTTCGGGTTATACGCTTATATACTAATTACGCTAATGGTTTTAGAGATTAGCAAAGGTTATATTCATAGAAAGTGTACCCACATTTTCGTGGAGGGAGAGTGTAAAAACATTTAGTAAAAATTACCCTCAGCAAACCCGAAAGATACTCGAACCTGAATCTCCCCGTTATTGGCAGTCTAGTCTACTGCGAGAGTAGCGCCTTAGACCATGCGGCCACCGAGGCTGGTGATGTCAAGTGTTCAACAATTTTTTGATATTACCACGTGTAGAATATTAAACTAAACGTAGCTACTAAAGCAAAATTTGTGTGTTTTGTTTTGACCAAAAAATGTTTTTGTTATAAGACCTTCAAAAATATTTACCTTCCATCACAGTTTGAAACTAAAGCAACAACCAGCAAACGATGGTGGTGGTGGTGGTGGTGGTGGGGGTGGTGATGTTGATGTTTATGGTGATGGTAATGGTGATGGTGATGTTTGAAAGATCGAGACTCATAAGAATCTCAAGAAAGTATCTCGAATACGATGGAAATCTCGACTTGATATAACAATTTTAATCGATTGATAAGACCCGCATCGGTGGCCGCGTGGTCTAACGCGCTATCCTCGTGTTGGACTAGACTGCCGGTGACGAGGAGATCGAGGCTCGAATATCGGTCGGGTGTACTCAGGCTGGTTTATCCACAATTGTTTTACACGCAAATGCTGGTACACTTTCCATGAATATAGCCTTCCTAATCCCTAAAACCATCAACGCAATCAGTACATAAACGAATAATACGAACGGGTAATAAGACGCAGTGGTAAGAGAATTGATAAAAGGAATTATATAGACTTGTGAAGTTGAGAGAGAGTAAAAAAATGACAAAAATAAATACTTTTTTTAATTAATTTACTAAAAAAAATTATCTTTGTTATTTATGACGTAATAGTCATGACAAACAAAATATCATTTATAATTGGCACCAAACTTTAAACAACCTTTTTTGAATGAAATTTTAAATATTTTCACTTTAAATAAGATTGTAATTAAAAAAAGATTTGATAATTCCAATTTGTAATTAAAGATTCAAGAGAAAATTTAATAAACTGATTCTGGAAATATTTGATTCGACTCATCTCTAAATTCGAAAGCTTACATTTGTTTAAAAAGAACACCATTTTGTTTGGTGTGTACCTTTGTGTTATTTACATTTTTATAAATATTTACAGGTGGAGTATTTGTTCACCTTAAAAAAGCAAATAGTTTTAATAAAAACTTAAAATGAATGTACTAACCTCAACAATATTCTAGAGCACAGAAGATGTGTGTTTAATAACTCAACAATATTCTAGAGCACAAAGGATGTGTGTTGAATAGCTCAACAATATTCTAGAGCACATAGGATTGTGTAGAGTGACTCTACAATATTCTAGAGCACAGAGGATGTGTGTTGAATAACTCAACAATATTCTAGAGCACAAAGGATGTGTGTTGAATAGCTCAACAATATTCTAGAGCACAGAGGATGTATGATGATTAACTCAACAATATTCTAGAGCACATAGGATTGTGTAGAGTGACTCTACAATATTCTAGAGCACAGAGGATGTGTGTTGAATAACTCAACAATATTCTAGAGCACAAAGGATGTGTGTTGAATAGCTCAACAATATTCTAGAGCACAGAGGATGTATGATGATTAACTCAACAATATTCTAGAGCACATAGGATTGTGTAGAGTGACTCTACAATATTCTAGAGCACAGAGGATGTGTGTTGAATAACTCAACAATATTCTAGAGCACAAAGGATGTGTGTTGAATAGCTCAACAATATTCTAGAGCACAGAGGATGTATGATGATTAACTCAACAATATTCTAGAGCACATAGGATTGTGTAGAGTGACTCTACAATATTCTAGAGCACAGAGGATGTGTGTTGAATAACTCAACAATATTCTAGAGCACAAAGGATGTGTGTTGAATAGCTCAACAATATTCTAGAGCACAGAGGATGTATGATGATTAACTCAACAATATTCTAGAGCACATAGGATTGTGTAGAGTGACTCTACAATATTCTAGAGCACAGAGGATGTGTGTTGAATAACTCAACAATATTCTAGAGCACAAAGGATGTGTGTTGAATAGCTCAACAATATTCTAGAGCACAGAGGATGTATGATGATTAACTCAACAATATTCTAGAGCACATAGGATTGTGTAGAGTGACTCTACAATATTCTAGAGCACAGAGGATGTGTGTTGAATAACTCAACAATATTCTAGAGCACAAAGGATGTGTGTTGAATAGCTCAACAATATTCTAGAGCACAGAGGATGTATGATGATTAACTCAACAATATTCTAGAGCACATAGGATTGTGTAGAGTGACTCTACAATATTCTAGAGCACAGAGGATGTGTGTTGAATAACTCAACAATATTCTAGAGCACAAAGGATGTGTGTTGAATAGCTCAACAATATTCTAGAGCACAGAGGATGTATGATGATTAACTCAACAATATTCTAGAGCACATAGGATTGTGTAGAGTGACTCTACAATATTCTAGAGCACAGAGGATGTGTGTTGAATAACTCAACAATATTCTAGAGCACAAAGGATGTGTGTTGAATAGCTCAACAATATTCTAGAGCACAGAGGATGTATGATGATTAACTCAACAATATTCTAGAGCACATAGGATTGTGTAGAGTGACTCTACAATATTCTAGAGCACAGAGGATGTGTGTTGAATAACTCAACAATATTCTAGAGCACAAAGGATGTGTGTTGAATAGCTCAACAATATTCTAGAGCACAGAGGATGTATGATGATTAACTCAACAATATTCTAGAGCACATAGGATTGTGTAGAGTGACTCTACAATATTCTAGAGCACAGAGGATGTGTGTTGAATAACTCAACAATATTCTAGAGCACAAAGGATGTGTGTTGAATAGCTCAACAATATTCTAGAGCACAGAGGATGTATGATGATTAACTCAACAATATTCTAGAGCACATAGGATTGTGTAGAGTGACTCTACAATATTCTAGAGCACAGAGGATGTGTGTTGAATAACTCAACAATATTCTAGAGCACAAAGGATGTGTGTTGAATAGCTCAACAATATTCTAGAGCACAGAGGATGTATGATGATTAACTCAACAATATTCTAGAGCACATAGGATTGTGTAGAGTGACTCTACAATATTCTAGAGCACAGAGGATGTGTGTTGAATAACTCAACAATATTCTAGAGCACAAAGGATGTGTGTTGAATAGCTCAACAATATTCTAGAGCACAGAGGATGTATGATGATTAACTCAACAATATTCTAGAGCACATAGGATTGTGTAGAGTGACTCTACAATATTCTAGAGCACAGAGGATGTGTGTTGAATAACTCAACAATATTCTAGAGCACAAAGGATGTGTGTTGAATAGCTCAACAATATTCTAGAGCACAGAGGATGTATGATGATTAACTCAACAATATTCTAGAGCACATAGGATTGTGTAGAGTGACTCTACAATATTCTAGAGCACAGAGGATGTGTGTTGAATAACTCAACAATATTCTAGAGCACAAAGGATGTGTGTTGAATAGCTCAACAATATTCTAGAGCACAGAGGATGTATGATGATTAACTCAACAATATTCTAGAGCACATAGGATTGTGTAGAGTGACTCTACAATATTCTAGAGCACAGAGGATGTGTGTTGAATAACTCAACAATATTCTAGAGCACAAAGGATGTGTGTTGAATAGCTCAACAATATTCTAGAGCACAGAGGATGTATGATGATTAACTCAACAATATTCTAGAGCACATAGGATTGTGTAGAGTGACTCTACAATATTCTAGAGCACAGAGGATGTGTGTTGAATAACTCAACAATATTCTAGAGCACAAAGGATGTGTGTTGAATAGCTCAACAATATTCTAGAGCACAGAGGATGTATGATGATTAACTCAACAATATTCTAGAGCACATAGGATTGTGTAGAGTGACTCTACAATATTCTAGAGCACAGAGGATGTGTGTTGAATAACTCAACAATATTCTAGAGCACAAAGGATGTGTGTTGAATAGCTCAACAATATTCTAGAGCACAGAGGATGTATGATGATTAACTCAACAATATTCTAGAGCACATAGGATTGTGTAGAGTGACTCTACAATATTCTAGAGCACAGAGGATGTGTGTTGAATAACTCAACAATATTCTAGAGCACAAAGGATGTGTGTTGAATAGCTCAACAATATTCTAGAGCACAGAGGATGTATGATGATTAACTCAACAATATTCTAGAGCACATAGGATTGTGTAGAGTGACTCTACAATATTCTAGAGCACAGAGGATGTGTGTTGAATAACTCAACAATATTCTAGAGCACAAAGGATGTGTGTTGAATAGCTCAACAATATTCTAGAGCACAGAGGATGTATGATGATTAACTCAACAATATTCTAGAGCACATAGGATTGTGTAGAGTGACTCTACAATATTCTAGAGCACAGAGGATGTGTGTTGAATAACTCAACAATATTCTAGAGCACAAAGGATGTGTGTTGAATAGCTCAACAATATTCTAGAGCACAGAGGATGTATGATGATTAACTCAACAATATTCTAGAGCACATAGGATTGTGTAGAGTGACTCTACAATATTCTAGAGCACAGAGGATGTGTGTTGAATAACTCAACAATATTCTAGAGCACAAAGGATGTGTGTTGAATAGCTCAACAATATTCTAGAGCACAGAGGATGTATGATGATTAACTCAACAATATTCTAGAGCACATAGGATTGTGTAGAGTGACTCTACAATATTCTAGAGCACAGAGGATGTGTGTTGAATAACTCAACAATATTCTAGAGCACAAAGGATGTGTGTTGAATAGCTCAACAATATTCTAGAGCACAGAGGATGTATGATGATTAACTCAACAATATTCTAGAGCACATAGGATTGTGTAGAGTGACTCTACAATATTCTAGAGCACAGAGGATGTGTGTTGAATAACTCAACAATATTCTAGAGCACAAAGGATGTGTGTTGAATAGCTCAACAATATTCTAGAGCACAGAGGATGTATGATGATTAACTCAACAATATTCTAGAGCACATAGGATTGTGTAGAGTGACTCTACAATATTCTAGAGCACAGAGGATGTGTGTTGAATAACTCAACAATATTCTAGAGCACAAAGGATGTGTGTTGAATAGCTCAACAATATTCTAGAGCACAGAGGATGTATGATGATTAACTCAACAATATTCTAGAGCACATAGGATTGTGTAGAGTGACTCTACAATATTCTAGAGCACAGAGGATGTGTGTTGAATAACTCAACAATATTCTAGAGCACAAAGGATGTGTGTTGAATAGCTCAACAATATTCTAGAGCACAGAGGATGTATGATGATTAACTCAACAATATTCTAGAGCACATAGGATTGTGTAGAGTGACTCTACAATATTCTAGAGCACAGAGGATGTGTGTTGAATAACTCAACAATATTCTAGAGCACAAAGGATGTGTGTTGAATAGCTCAACAATATTCTAGAGCACAGAGGATGTATGATGATTAACTCAACAATATTCTAGAGCACATAGGATTGTGTAGAGTGACTCTACAATATTCTAGAGCACAGAGGATGTGTGTTGAATAACTCAACAATATTCTAGAGCACAAAGGATGTGTGTTGAATAGCTCAACAATATTCTAGAGCACAGAGGATGTATGATGATTAACTCAACAATATTCTAGAGCACATAGGATTGTGTAGAGTGACTCTACAATATTCTAGAGCACAGAGGATGTGTGTTGAATAACTCAACAATATTCTAGAGCACAAAGGATGTGTGTTGAATAGCTCAACAATATTCTAGAGCACAGAGGATGTATGATGATTAACTCAACAATATTCTAGAGCACATAGGATTGTGTAGAGTGACTCTACAATATTCTAGAGCACAGAGGATGTGTGTTGAATAACTCAACAATATTCTAGAGCACAAAGGATGTGTGTTGAATAGCTCAACAATATTCTAGAGCACAGAGGATGTATGATGATTAACTCAACAATATTCTAGAGCACATAGGATTGTGTAGAGTGACTCTACAATATTCTAGAGCACAGAGGATGTGTGTTGAATAACTCAACAATATTCTAGAGCACAAAGGATGTGTGTTGAATAGCTCAACAATATTCTAGAGCACAGAGGATGTATGATGATTAACTCAACAATATTCTAGAGCACATAGGATTGTGTAGAGTGACTCTACAATATTCTAGAGCACAGAGGATGTGTGTTGAATAACTCAACAATATTCTAGAGCACAAAGGATGTGTGTTGAATAGCTCAACAATATTCTAGAGCACAGAGGATGTATGATGATTAACTCAACAATATTCTAGAGCACATAGGATTGTGTAGAGTGACTCTACAATATTCTAGAGCACAGAGGATGTGTGTTGAATAACTCAACAATATTCTAGAGCACAAAGGATGTGTGTTGAATAGCTCAACAATATTCTAGAGCACAGAGGATGTATGATGATTAACTCAACAATATTCTAGAGCACATAGGATTGTGTAGAGTGACTCTACAATATTCTAGAACACAGAGTATGTTTGTTGAATAACTCAACAATATTCTAAAGAACAGAGGATGTGTGTTGAATAACTCAACAATATTCTAGAGCAAAGATGATATATATTGAATAACTCAACAATATTCTAGAGCACAGAGGATGTGTGTAGAGAGTAGATTTTATTACAAGTACAATCACATAAATATTCAAGAGATATCCAGCGATACTCATTAATACGGTCATTAGAACTCGCAACAAAAAGATACAGAAATAATAATTGCTTTGTTAGGTTACATATCCCCCTAAAGGCGTCGTTAGTGTGGGTACACGGGGGAGCCCTCCACCCCCTTCCAATAATCTGCTCAAATGGGACACTTTTAGTACAGTCAAAAAACAGTGAATTGTTTTATCCAGAGAATTGAAAAATCCCGTTGGGACCATTGCATGAATGGTTAATTATTTAAAAAATTAAAATGGGTTCATTACGTCCCCCCTGCTACCCCGAAAATCAAGAGATAGCGATGCTTATGCCCTAAAGTACACTTATGTGTGTGCCACTGATATTAACTATTCCAAAAATAAACAGCCGAGATGAGAGTTTTCTGCGGGTTGTTCATCTGTGTTAGTGATTGTGTGTCTGTCTTACCTGTTGACCGGCCGTCAGTAGGTCCAAGGTGTGGTGTGGATACGACGATACGCCAGCGCGGATGAGAAGCACAGTAGCAGCTCGCGCGCCAAGAGACCAACTAAACACTAAACTGTTGAGGCCGGTCCAGTGGGAAGGAACTGGCCAATCCAATCTGGCCGCTCTTCTATCAGGTCGGGAACTCTCAGACGGAGGTGTTTGTTGTTTTACTGTGCGCACGCGCTGAGCAACACACACTGTCCATCTGTCTGCATCTAGCCTCCGAGCAAGGGTGGATAGCCATCCTCAGGTCACAACACCACACACTGTATGTCTGTCTGTCTGCAACAAGCCTCCGAGCAAGGGTGGATAGCCATCCTCAGGTCACAACACCACACACTGTCTGCCTGTCTGAATCTAGCCTCCGAGCAAGGGTGGATAGCCATTCTCAGGTCACAACACCACACACTGTATGTCTGTCTGTCTGCAACAAGCCTCCGAGCAAGGGGGGATAGCCATCCTCAGGTCAAAAACCACACACTGTCTGTCTGTCTGTCTGCAACAAGCCTCCGAGCAAGGTTGGATAGCCATCCTCAGGTCACAACACTACACACTGTATGTATGTCTATATCTAGCCTCCTAGCAAGGGTGGATAGCCATCCTCAGGTCACAACACCACACACTGTCTGTCTGCATCTAGCCTCCGAGCAAAGGTGGATACCCACCATTACCAATCACTGCTAGGGATGGACATCCACCACTGATAATTAAAACATAGCTAATTTGTTTTAAAAATCAGTTATACATAATTCCTACTGGAGTTCTTTTTAATAATTTAGTCCAAAATCTTAGAATAATTTCAAAAAATTGTATTCATTAATATTCGTCATAAAAAAGTGTCTAAAATAAACAAAGTAATTAATAGTTTTCAGTTCCATAATCAAAGCAATCACAATATGTAGTAAAGTGATTATGTATTTAAATGTTTTGTACTGGTGTTCGATATACAGATCGGTCCCTTGTACATCGGCACAAAACATAGGAACATCGAACCTTCACCATCGATACTTTAAAAACACTTATGGTAAATGTCCATTCCTAGATTCACTCGTAGATATGTCTGATAGTCACTGGTTTGAAGCTTAGAACGGAATAATGTTGGGTTTATATTCATAATTAATAACAAATAGTGCATAGCACATAATTTGCAACAATGTTGAAATATATTTCTTTCAATGATAGCTTTCATAGACGATACATAATGAATAGTGCACAGTTCATCAAGAGTGTATTTAATCTATTAACCATTGTCTATGGACTTGAGCATAAACGATTCTTGGACTTGAACATAGATGACTCTTGAGCTTGAGTATAGATTATTCTTGGAATTGAGAATAGACGGCTCTTGGACTTGAGAATAGACAACTCTTGGACTTGAGACGTATCAGCCAATGAGAATGCGGGGAGAGGCTCTAACCAGTTAAAACGCCAATATACACAGCAGACAGAAAACTTCTGTTCCAGTTTGAAACTCCTTGTGGTAACCATACTAGTTTGTTATTAACGGATTTTCTTTGTTTTTAGCATCATTAACAACAATTATTGTAAATATTATTGACAATATAGAGGAAATAATGCATATTTGATCATGTTATTTAGACGTTCGTCTACCATGATATCATGAGAGTAATCAAATCATAACCAAATAAAAATAAAATTGTATTTAATATTACAAGTATCACTTAAATTATATTAATTTTGATCCATATATTCAGTTTAATTAGAGGGAAACCTTGAGGCAGCCGCCTCAGTCAACGAGAAAGTGTCAATCGCTGTCAGGTCACATGGCACTACAATGGTCTGTGTCTTTTCTGAAACTACTTCTCTATTCTGTCTAAGCTTATACTCCCTTACGCCCTTCACGTAAAACCACCCTTTGTCATGTCAATAAGAAAGAAAACTACAAAACTTGTAATCTGAAGGTAATGAGGAACGCTCGCTCTAGTTCTCACGACAAATGACTGTATTTGTAAAAGGGAGGCTAAATCTAGAGCCTATTTCATCTAGCCTGGTCTCATAGCTCCGAAAATATGATTAAAAATTCGTAGAAAATGAGCTAATGTTACACATTTTTTATTAACAAAACACCATGTATAGGGCTATTAAGAAAAAAAGAGTCCTGTTGAAATCTTTCTACTTTATTTTGGTGTGAGCCATATTATGAAATAGCGCATCGTAGTGTTAAATATTGAGTTAAAGCCGAAAGTCCGTGTAGCAATTTCTCGCTTACCGAGGTTGAACCCGAAAATGACGTATTTTCAAATACTTATCTAGTATATCAAAGAGAATGAAGAGAATGTACAAATTTATTTTAATAAAAACACTGGATTTAAGTAGGATTAATTATGTGTCTTTCTTATGTATTGTGTACTATGCGCTACGCACTATTCGATATTAGTTATATATGAGTAAAAAACCAGCTTAAGCTTGGATACTTCATAGCGTATGGGCCCCTAATGTGAGTTTTGTAGGAAGAAACATTTTGAAAATACAAACATATTTTACGGTCAGCAGTGATATAATTTTACTATATTATTATTGTTATTTTATAGGTATTGATAATATTTATCAAAAGTGAAGGCTGCTTATAACATGACTTGACATATGAATACGTGAAAATAGATCTAGTAACTTTTCTAGCTGTAAGATAAGACCCTTCCTTTGAAAATTGGACTGTAAGTATATTAATTGCAAGTGGTTTAAGGGGGAAAAAACACGCTGGGACTCCATGTAGCTGCCCTAACTAAATGTAGAGTCAGACAAAATTACCACAACAAAATATAATAAAATACTTCTTTGTTTTAACTCAATGTACTGTACATCTAATTATGACTACCGTAACCGAACATGATGCAGGACTAACTTGTTTTATTTCAGTGCATATATACATTGCTGCCATAACTACAAATACAAAGGACAACAAACAGTGTTTTAACTCAGTCTAGTTGGACAGAAAGGTTCATAGAATATAGTAGGCCTTCTAAATGTTTTAATTCAATACAGAATTTAAGATAACTACATACTGTACTTAAAAAAAATTAAAAACTAGGTTTCACTGAAATACCTTCAAGTTATCCTAAGCAAAATAAACATTTAATTTTATCAATCATAAGAAACACTCTTCACAATTGTATGGATTTTAAATAAAATTGTTTAAATCATTTTAAAAAAAAAGAACACAATTTTCAAAACTACCTTAAACTTATTTATTTTCATAGAAATCCAAATTATTATTTGCTATGTAAAAAAAATTCTCAGGTGCCCATTTTGAGCTAGATCGTAAAGTTTATCCCAAAAAATGTCAAATTGTCTAAAATCTGACATTAGTAAATTAAATTTACTAATTTATTTTAGAGAAGGTCTTACTTATCATGTAAGAAATCCCTGATTAGCAAGTTTGAACAAAATCACTATTGATATTTTCAAAATATTTCAAATTTTTTGAAAGTTATTTATTTTCAAACTACTTAAGCTTAAGGTCACTTAAGAGAATTAAAAAATATATATATACAATGTTTCATGTAAAAACTTCTCAGATACCCATTTTGGCCAAAAAATTAAATACATTTTTAAAATATTTCAAAATTTTCAAAAATCAATCATTAGTAAACCATTCTTGAACGAATTATTTACCGAAAAACCAGTATACAGTGTTAATTATCATATCAAGCAAAGCCGAAACATAATCTCGTGACTGTCTTTAAACCAATCACAGGTGTTGTCCACTTGGCGTGACTTAAAAAACCTTGGCTTTTTTTCTGCGCGACAACATCAGGGCGTATAGCCCGAATGGGTAGTAAGACACAGTGCTAAAACAAAAAACAAAAAAATCAGCTTGAGAGAACCAATAACATTTAAAAACCAACCGACTCACTAAGTGCGCATACGCCTACAAAATGAGATACAAGCAGACATCTACGTTCGCTGTTATTAGATGATTTCAATTAACCCGTTAAATGAGAAGCGTGTGTGTCATTAATTATTGTTTCGTGTTGATGTGTTTCACAACACAAAACAATAATTAGAAAACATTCATTGTGATAATAATCTAAAGGAACTGTTTAGTCACTAGAATATAAAACGTATCGGTAAACAGTTGTTTCTAGTTTGTGTTACAAAGCATTATGGGCCAACAAACATTTCTGTTGGGCTGCGAATTGCTGCGATCCTCGAGCAAATTATGATTATATTTTCGGTGAACTTCTGAACCAAGGTTTATTCTGAGCTATGCAATCTTCTTCGCAGTGCTGTCTAATAGGTTGCCTACACGATCCACCTCCCGGCGCTTAGCACAAACATTCTTACGTGCTACTTGCAGGTCTCTAACGTACAGGAGTGTACTGTACATATTCAAGATGGAGATGGAAGTTTTCTTTTTTTAACTTATAGTAATGTCTCCAATCTATAATGAAGTGTATGTTTGAATTATAAGGATTGAGCAGCGATTATCTTACTTTGTGCCATTATTTGGTTTAATTGTGTCAGTCCTGAACATGAGGGTTTTCAAATGAAGGGCAGATTGGAGTTCCTTCTTCCAGGGGTATCCCCCCCCCTTCTTCTTTGAGAGAAAATTTCAGGTATTTAACCTTGTGAGAGGAAATTTTAGAGCATCTGAACATAATTATGAGCTAATTATATGAGTTTAGAGAGCCAATTTTAGCAACAAAAAACCCCCTGAAAATTAGCAAAAAAGAAAGCTGATGAAGAGGGAATGGGAGGAAATCTACATTTTATCATTTCTACCTCTGTTAACTCGGATAAAGATGATTCTAAATTTAAAGTAGTAAATTGCAGCCAAATCACAAATAAGGTACACAATTTTATAAAAACCAACAACCAAATAGCAAACATTGAAGAGGGGTGAGGGGGACTGGAACTCACCTTCTCGCCCAATTAAGGGCGTCCAAAGTCCTGAATCCTTGTTCTATTCATCAGTATTCACAATAATGACCTTAGAGATCCAATGTGCCGTGTCCGAGAAACCCCATCATGTAGTTTACTCTAGTTTCCACCAGGCGCGTGGGGTGTTTCAAGTAGCCTGGATAAACTGAATATTAAACATTACATTACTTCTGCTTAGGGCCGGTCTTGTGACTACCAAATAAATATTTCTATTGAGAGGTTAGCGACCAGATAAAGGTTATCAGACACTTTAATATTTTACGCGTATTATGAATTGTAAGATATGTAAGATAAATATAGTTTTATACAGAAAACGCAAGGTTGGTACTGTTTATACCAGTGCGCGCATGCGTATAAGCCCTGCTGATACCACTATAACGCTCAACATTTGTTAAATAATGGCGGCTAAACGAGTGCGAGTAAACAGATGGCGTCACGTGAGCGCAGAATCTAAGTTGTCTTGCAAGTATTAATTTTGATGTTTGCCAAAATGTGGTCAATAGTTGGGTACAACTTCAAGTCTACAAATGGCTTGTGAGTTTTTATAAAAGTGTGAATTAAATGCTCTAACTTTATATAGTAAGAGCCCGGGCCTGTGCCTACTAAACACGTGAACCAAGATTTTAACCTAAGAACAGATTCTGATAAGCGAAATCTCATGAAAAACAACGCGTCACTATGGCAACAACCATTTTATCTTTCAGATAAAAGTTATCAGATACTTGAACCTCCCGATAAAAAATGTGATGGATACATACATTTTATCTGGCAGATAAATGCTATCTGGCAGTCACAAGACGCACTTTTAACTTATCAATCAGATATAATTATTTATCGGCCAGATTATTATTTATCCAGGAGTCATAAGACCAGCCCTTATAAAACTAAATTAATTATGTAGGTCTATCTAATACAAAGTTTATGTTAGCATAATAGTGGACATCTCCAAGTGTTACACATATTTGTGATAGTTAAAGAAATTAAACCTGTATTTTAAAGTGTTTTTTAACCCATTCGGGCTATACGCTCAGAATGTACCAATTACGCAAATGGTTTTAGGGATGAGGAAGTTAATATTTACACCCAGGAAGGGTACCCATGGTTTCGTGGAAGGAGAGTGGAAAACTATTTTGGAAAAATCACTCTCAGTACACCCGACCAAGATTCGAACCTCGATCTCCCCGTCAACAGCAGTCTTGTATACTGCGAGAATAGCACTTTAGACCATGCAGCCGCGAAGAGGGGTTAAACTTCTTCTAATAGTTAGATAAATAGTCACAGGTTTGGTGAGACTTAAATATTGCTAATTACTAAATTAGGTGTATATATAGTATTAATCTTAGAGTTTTTAAATTTATGTATATTTACTAATTTGTTTGAAATACGTATATTAGTTCAAAGGTTACACGAGATAGTAACATAAAATAATAACTTAGTTTTTTTTAAATATGTTGTCTCCACTCATACCAGAATTATGACCTCTAACTCTAAGAATAAATAAAATAAAGTACAAGTAAAGAACATGAAGAAGAAACTGCTTTTTTATGTTTCAAGTTTGATTGAAACCCCACCAACAATTATAAAGCTACGAGGGGGCGCATGTTCAAAAAACACACGACCGAGTTGACCATCCCATTAATCTTTTAACTATGAAATATACAAGTAATATAAAATAATGTTTTTTTATTTTACTTTAATGAAGTTCTGCAAAACAATATTTATGCCATATATTTTATCGCTAGTGGGTGATAATATATTTCACTGGTAATTATGAAAGAGGACACACAATATTTACAACAGACCTGTTACTTAGCAACTTCGAGCTGGTTTGCTTTAATATTATAATGACGGGTTTTTATTATTCATACGGTTTCTAGTAGCCAGTAAATATGACGTATAGTAATTGGTTTATTTTGAATGCGAGACAAACCATAATAAAACATAAAGCTCGTGTTTGAATCTTACGTAAAATTACTCGATAATTCGGAATATTTCAAGCAAATTGGATACTAAAATAAACATGCCAGTGAAGACTCTGTTATTTTGTTTTCTCGCCGAGTCTTACTACCCGTTAGGGCTTTACGCATAAAGTACTAATAATTACGATGATATATTGGGACGAGAATGGTTGAATTGAAAGGAAATGTACCCACATTTGCCTGAAGGAAGCGTGATAAATCATTTAGGGAAAAACTACCTTCTGAACACCGGACCGGGCTCGAACCTCTATCCCCCTGTCATCAGTAATCCCATCTATTGCAAGAGTGACGCCTTATACCATTTGATCACCGAAGCGTGCTGTTTAGACCATGTAATATTTAGTTGACTGCTAACATTGTGGCCGTGGTTTTTCTTATTACAAAACACATACTATATTCTCAATGAGTATTGCTGTGCGAAGGTCACTTTCTAAATGCGAAGCGAAGTCAAAGTGAAGCTTGAAACATGCGAAGCAAAGTCAACGCCAGAGTTGAAGATAACATTTTTGTCATGGTCACATAGCACTACATTTAATATTTAAATTAACCACTAATTGCCTCGAGGTAAAAATAAATGTTCAGAAAAATTAAATATGCAAACTAAATTATGTTATCCTGACTGTGAATCTACCTCTGTATACGTTATCACTAGTCGGTGTTAAAATACTGTTTAGTTGCCATTTAAAAATTGTTCCTATATTAAAATACGTCATATTTAATAAGTTATTTCAAATATATTCCAAAATATAAAAGTTTCTTCTTTTTTCAAAATGTCTTGAAGAGGCGAAGTTAATTGTGGGTGTATAAGTAGAAAAGGAGGATGTTTGACCTTCAACTTTAACATTTGGAAGATTAGCATATATCTATAAATGAGATAAATATTTGAATCTAGTCTACCCACATCAAGAGATGGAAAACAAAACAATTAAGGTCCCAACCATCAACATGTTTCCTTATCGCAGTTGGAAAGCTGTGTCCCAATAAACTAAGATATTCAGTGCCTCAATCAGAATCTGCTATGAGCCCCCACATCTTGCGGGCTAACACCGAGCTAAGTGTCGCTCCTGAGCTATCCCACGTCTTGCGAGCTAACACCGAGCTAAGTGTCGCTCCTGAGCTATCCCCCATCTTGCGAGCTAACACCGAGCTAGGTGTCGCTCCTGAGCTATCCCACATCTTGCGAGCTAACACCGAGCTAGGTGTCGCTCCTGAGCTATCCCCCATCTTGCGAGCTAGCACCGAGCTAGGTGTCGCTCCTGAGCTATCCACCATCTTGCGAGCTAGCACCGAGCTAAGTCTTATTCCTGAGCTATCCCGCAACTGACAATGAATCGTTCAAAGAATGTTCCTACCCAATTTCGTTAAAACTGGCCAACGCATGTGGCAATTATCGAGTGAGAAATATCCGGAAATATAGACAGATGAAACTCCATATGGTCAAGTTAAAACAGCACCTTGCCACGCTTGGTCGAATAAGTCTTCAAGCCTAGCAAGCAACATCAATCTCTCCTCATCCACAATGGCGTCTGCAAACGAGGGGACCGTCAATATGTGTTTGTCTGAAGCCGTTGCGACTTGTATTGGAGGATAGGGGGGGCTAGAGGGTTGGCATGTTCCAAGTGGCCGGCTTATAAATACCAGTGAAACCCGCTTCAGTGGCCACATGGTCTAAGGCGTCACTCTCGTGTTATATTGGCCTAATGATGACGGGGGATTGGGGTCAGAGTCGCAGTCAGGTCTACTGAGGGTAGTTTTATTAAATGGTTTCCCTCTATCCTTTTCCTTCCACGCAAATGCGGGTACATTACCTCTAAAATGCTTCCTATCTCATCCGTACCCCATTAGAGTACCATGCGTACAACCTGAACAGGTAGTAACCGCGGTGATAACAAAAATTACTGAGTTACGTTTTAGTATCGGCTGAAATGGTGAGGTAAAGTAATTTTAAAAATGATTATTGGTAGATTTAATCCAGAGGCCGTTTCAGCAGCATTATAGATGGTTACGTCGCTATTCAGTCGCTTAAAATATCAGCTTCTACTTTCTAATGACGCGAGCAAAAATGCTACTGAATTGTTAAACAATATCTGAGAGTATATTTTGATATATTTAAGTTATTAAAATGATCCTCCACCCGCTACTTGTGTAGATTACAAAGACAGTAACAGTCAGTATCCAATAAACAAATGTTGAGATTGCTTATAAACAACCAGAAACTACAATCGGGACAGTTTTACATTTAATATCATCGCATGTCATCGCAAATGTATCCTGGGCATAATCTGAGATACTTAATGGAATTTTTGATTAAATTGAGTAAAACCAATAATTTAGAATTGAAGTTTAGTTCAAAGTAGTTGCGGGTGCCAAAAAAAAAAGGGCCCACTGTGATATTTTCCTGTGTCGCGGTGACCCCCCTGTTTCTCTCATACCTTCACCACTGGGTGTTTGTAACGGCGCTGACAATACGAAACGGTTCCAAACGGTTCTGTATTCTCGAATATGAATCAGGCCTTAGTTAGGTTAGAGTTATATCCCTCCTAGCCAGGGTCCGGAATTTGATTACCCAAAAATGATCAAAAATGACATAAAAATGATATAATATTAGGTACTTCAAATTAAGAATAAACACCCAGATTTTTTAACAAAACTCGTAATAAATACACGTGACTATATCAAACATGCACTTTTCAAATGGAATCTAAAAAATATTCTTGCGCCAAAAAGCCTTTAACCACTAAACTCTCACATTCTGCTAAATATTACATTGATTTACCAACATCTGCTTGAGAAGTAATAGCTACCCTCTCCAGTCTAGTTACAGTCACCAGAAATATGTAATACCTGCTTGAGAAGTAATAGCTACCCTCTCAGTCTAGTTACAGTCACCAGGAATGTGTAATACCTGCTTGAGAAGTAATAGCTACCCTCTCCAGTCTAGTTACAGTCACCAGAGAATGTGTAATACCTGCTTGAGAAGTAATAACTACCCTCTCTAGTCTAGTTACAGTCACCAGGAATGTGTAATATCTGCTTGAGAAGTAATAGCTACCCTCTCCAGTCTAGTTACAGTCACCAGGAATGTGTAATATCTGCTTGAGAAGTAATAGCTACCCTCTCCAGTCTAGTTACAGTCTCCCCAGGAATGTTTAATACCTGCTTGAGAAGTAATAGCTACCCTCTCCAGTCTAGTTACAGTCTCACCAGGAATGTGTAATACCTGCTTGAGAAGTAATAGCTACCTCCTCCAGTCTAGTTACAGTCTCACCAGGAATGTGTAATACCTGCTTGAGAAGTAATAGCTACCTTCTCAGTCTAGTTACAGTCACTAGGAATGTGTAATATCTCCTTGAGAAGTAATAGCCACCCTCTCCAGTCTAGTTACAGTCTCACCAGGAATGTGTGTATTTTACAAGACAAGCAAAGAACATACAAACTTCATTGACTACATTGTCTTCTCATTCCGACAACTGCGGGGCGAAAACACTTATGTTTAGTATTTATGCTTTTATCAATGGTATTTTTGTTAAAATAGTCGCTTAACATAAATGATTAGAGTATATATTTTTCAAAAATGCTTAAAAATGAGTCAAAATACCTAGAAGTGACTAAAAAAGAACGCAAACCAATAGAATATTACCTAGATATTCAAAATTATAAAAAGTATCAGAAATTACAAAAAAAGTTTCCACAACCAAAGGACCATGAACGTCAGTACACAGCAGACGGTGAATATCGTCTGTTCATGGTTGTAATGGCCATACTTGTTTGTTATTTAGTTGAGATTGTAGGGGACGCGAGAAAGGCCAGTGTGTTTGCAGTTTTTATGACAAAACATTCCATGTCCAGAATAAACAAAATATTTCTCCAGTAGAGACACAGAATTTAATTTTCTTCACATGTTGATATCAACAGTTCCTGAATATCTGTCATCAGTATAGCGGCATTATCTAACAAACCTTTTAAATTAAGAGAAAAATTATCATTAAATTCCAGGACATCCTTGACAGATATCCAAGAAATTTTTAGGTTCCTATGTGAAAAAAATTAAATTAAAAGATTTGTGCTGGAGCAATATTTGATTTATTTTGGACAAAAAAAATTTTTTTGCCATAAAAACTGCAAAAACACTGGCCTTTTCTCGCGTCACCTTTCCATCGGACCTTAACGAGTTTTATTTGTAGATAATGCCGTTAAAAGAATTATTCTTAAAGGCTCTATCTAATAGATAAAAGAGGTTAGGCCAATTTATTTGAATAAACAACCATTAATTCAAATGATTGACTCATTGATACGTTTCATTCTAATCCGTTGTATTTTTCTTACGTAATGTTCACTGCACGTTGTTCGCTGTCCATGAATATAGAGCCAGCCTTACGTGAAGGTTCATGTCGGGAAGTTCACCTGTTCAGCCTTGTAAACAAGACGTACCAGTTTCTTGACCTCACACACACGACTTCTAATTTTCGACCGGTCCTGTCCAACCGACAAGTTTAACGTTGGGAGTCGCTGCTCAGTTACACAAGATAGTGCGGCGAGCTCTCGGTACTTGATTCAGTAGAGAAACTTGTAAGATCTTAGCCCGACAACAATCTGATCTACATCCATACCATCGCGTTTACCAAGCGAGATTTATTTCCATCAACAATACTTTATCCGACACCTTAGCTCAGCGGGTAGCATGTCTGCCTACCAAGTTAAGGGTCTCTGGTTTTGTTCCTGGCATGGCCGGAACATTTATCATTTGGGAAAGTGGAGTTTTCCCTTTTACAGTGATGAATTAACACCTGGATGTTGTGTCTGTTTGGATTTAAGTGTGTTTATAAATCGTGTACTAATACAAACAGTCAGTTCAGAAATGGCACGTTAAATAACGAAAGAATGTTAGTATTCACATAGGAAAGATATCATACAAGTTAAACGTATATTTACATAACTATCAAAACATTTCTTATTTAGAGTCTGTGTTAGAAATGAATTTGCTTTGGGCCAAAACTAACGGTAAAAAGTAGCAGGAGTCACATTCCTGATTACACGAACTTGAACCTCACTCCAGTGTCGCCAAGGTCAGCAATCCATATCTTGTTTCCTAACTGCTTTATTAAAATACCTGTTGCAGGGCTCAACTTCACGAGCTGCGGCTTCATACACTATCGAGAGAGATTAATGTGGCGATACCTAATTCACAGGAAATACTAGAACTGTGCTCTGTACATGATTGGAACATATTGCCTGTTTCGTAGATATTATGTCACAGAACTAATTTTTTAGTCAAGTGGTTCCTACTTTACTAGCAGGGGCTCCGGAACAGTGAGATTCGAGGGGCTTGATTCACCCTGTTTCCTTGATTGGGGGGGGACTATCTTAAGCCCCCCACTATTTCCTATGCATATTCAAAACACTTATAGTATATATACTATAACCTGTCACCATCAGCTACAAAATGATAGTCGTAGAAGGTCAGAAATTAGTTTTATCTCCCTCTTCATTCCCTAAGAGTTTGAAAGACTTTACAAAGCTTTACACTGAAATCTACAGGCCAGGCAGGTAAAGTATGCTTTATTTCTATAACGTCAAGTAAATCAGCTGCTGAGACAGTCTCTAATCTCTAAGGGAGTGCAAGTATTTCACGGGAGAAGTTTTGCCATTCTTGAGTGAATGGGTGTGAGACTAGTGACTCCAATAAAATATTTTAAAAATTAGCCACGCTGATCAGGTTTTCTCTCAAAGGTGTATATTTCAAAAATGTCTGAATGGATACCATTCCGAGTGGATAGGCCCTACAATTCCAGTTTTTGTGGATATAATTCGGGTGGATACAATTCAGGATTTTCACAAAAGTTGTGTATTACAAAACTGTCGGAATGGATATCATTCCGAGTGGATACAATTCCAGTTTTTGTGGGTATAATTCAGGTGGATACAATTCAGGATTTTTACAAAAGCAGTTTATTACAAAACTGTTGGAATGGATACCATTCCGAGTGGATACAATTCAGCTCCCCCGGTTTCATGTATATGAAACCACGGTCTTGGAGAGAGATAGAGCCCAGTTGGTGGGAAGATTATTAGCCGGTACTAATGTATAGTACTAATCGTACATCCATTCGGATATCCGTGGAGGCTCTTTCAATGTCCCTATGGAATGAGGTGGAGTATGGGGGTGTGGAAGCAACATAAACTCTTAACCTGATCTAAGCCTAACTAACCAAACCCTGGTGACCATAAGGATAATTCCCTTTACGGGAAAAACCACCCAAGGCACCAGCTGGGAATTGAACCCGGAAAACCTAGCTTTGTAGCCAGGTGCGTTGACCACTAAACCACTGATCCAAAATCAAATTTTACTGTCTTTAAAAACTTTGTTCTTTATACAAATAAATAAAATAAAGCTATTGTACTTTTTTTTTTAGAAATTGGTTGCATAGATAAAATTTTAAATTTTTGTTTCGCTTTTTTATGGACACGCGTATTTTCATCTAATGTAAATATAATAACTCAAAGAAAAGGATGCATCGTTTAGTAATGATCGGAAATTGATTGCTAGTACGTAGTTGTTTGCATTATTAACCAAATCAACTACATAAATCACTGTTTAGTGTCAATTTTAGACCTTCGGGTCATGTTGGACAGCGCTGCCAACCTTGCCCGCCCAATTTATGTCGTCTCTTTGAGCATAATACATTTTGCTAACCTACAATTACCAACGGAGACTCGTTGCTAAAAACGACCACACAACATATATGATATTCTAGCTCCACGCCATGTTTATAAATTGTTTGCACTTTTAAGAACCTTATAAAATGATTCATATAGCTAATATTGCCTTATGACATGTTATAAAAAATAGTATTCTTCGTAAAAGAGACTCTTCTCCGTGAGATTTAATTTTGTATAATAATTGTACAACAAACCAAACAAATTAATGTTTAACTTTATCATGAACCTATTAAACTATAGCAAGGCTGATAAAAAATACTCTACTATACTATACTAAACTATACTATAGTAAAATAAAATGTTACTTTTCCATTCTGAGTTGAGATAAATATACGTTCCATTAATTGAAATACATACTTAGATTTTTGAAATTTTTGAAATACATACTTAGATTTTTTTTTAGCACTGTGTTTTACTACCTGTTCATGTTATACACACATGTAATAACTACACTGATGAATTGAATCGCTTATTTGAAGAGGGAAACAAGTCCATAAAATGGCCAAATTGAGTTGAGATATACGTTTTGTATATAAAACATAGCCAAATCGAATGGCGTAGTAAAGAAACATGTCCAACTATTCCCCTTATTGTTACGGGCCATATAAATATCTTGATGAGTTTAAGAAAGCAACAAGTCCTGGACATATTTATTTTTTCTGCTTATAGTTAGTAAAACAACATGCAAAGTTCCTTATTGTTTAATCTTTCTATCATAGATGACAGGAGTATACTTATATAAGAAAGTTTCTTATTTTAAAAGATTTTACTAATGTGAGTATTGGCTAACCTGGAATTTAGGGATAAACATTCTCTTTTTATGTTTTTTTGTATTATAAAAGTTAATTTCATTATTGATTATGTGTGAGTAGTTAGTTTTGTTTATAAGATTAATTTATAAGAACAAAAGTATGTCAAGCTCTAGTTCTGATGATGAAGTGCCTTCCAAACGGAAAAAAGGTGTAAGAAATACTCAAGAATATGCATCAAACAAAAACATCTCGTTTGAATGGACAAGCCTACACAACTACATCAGGAGCTCTAAAAGAAGAACGATCTCAAACCCGACGCCAAGTTATATATTCCAATGATTGTAAACGCAAAGAAAACACATAACAGCTTTTTAGTGACCATGATTGACACAGAAGATATTGTGGACTTCAAGGAATGGTGGCCCAAATATTTTAAGAAAACTACAAAATCAGTTCATCCTCAGAATTTATTTTCTCTCAAAATATAGACATCTGACTTATGAAAACAAGAACTATGGGTGTGTTAAAACTTGTGAGTTTATTGATGCCATTATACAATATGTATTCTGTCTTTGGAAGATAGAGGGAATACTTCTCATGCCAAAGGAAATTGCATACATTTCTCCAATACAAATAAATGGAAAAAATATTGACGACGTTGAAAAGATTAGAAAATATATTCCTCAACCAGAAAATAATTTCTATGATATATATAATTTTTTTTTGATGGCCTAAGAAATGTGCCATTGACTTAGGCAATTACAAACTAAATATGGTTAAAAGCTTCAGACAGTGAAGTGTTATTTTTACATGTTTTATTGTTTAGTATTTTCATGATTGAATGTCCTATAAGTTTTAATAAACTTCTGAAAATTACATGAATAAATGTATACATAATAATCTTTAAGGAAAAGTCAAAATCTGATATTAAATGCTTATCAATCTGTCAACATATCATAGCTGTTTTAAGAAAGAAACATGTCCACGCTAGAAAATAATTAATAAATATATAACTAACAGATAAAATTAAAATTGTTCTTACTCAGTTTGTGTATCTTTTCTTTATTAACAAGTTGACAAACCACACGGTTATGATCAGAACAAAAATAAAAGAGTTGTATAGTTTTTTTATCATCTCAAAACCAATATAAGCCTACATGAACCTGTTTCCTTCTTCAAATAAGCGTTCAATTAGGGATGAGGAAGCTTGAATTTAAAAGAAGTGTACCCACATTTGCGTGAAGGGAAGAGTGGAAAACATATCAACCACCCTCAGTATGAGTACACCCAACCGTAATTCAAACCCTGATTTCGCTCTCATAGGCAGTCCAGTGACTTACATAATTAGTTAAATTACTTAATAATTGTAGCCTAGGTTTTTTTAAATTGGAGATTAATAAATTGTGAGAATACTTTTCATTCTAGTTTTTATCTTCTCAACTACTTGATTAGGCAGCGTAGAATAATTTACACTTTAATGGGGGGGGATAGGACCAATTAGGTACGGTACTCATAAACAAAATGTATGAAAAGAGAATGAAATGAGTCATTATTTATTTAACAAATTTGCACAAAATATTAGCTGACATGAAGGCAGCAATATACTAATTCAAGAATAATAATGTATCATAGAACTTATCTATATATTCACCTAGATACGGCACCTATACCTATTATTCACTTTAGAATACACCATCGAACTTTAGACTCAAGTTCTTAAACAATAATACAAAATAAATAATATCAAGCAAATTCCTCAAAGGGACAGTTTTAGAGAATAATAAAACATTAGATTTATCTATACAAAGTCAACTGAATCTTTGCAATAAAAAGGTCCTTTTCTTTTTCATAGACTAATTTCTTATTGTTTTTTTAACTATTCCCATACAGTTATTAACAAAATTATCTCTAAATCCCACTTTTTTCCTTTTTTTTTTTTTTACAGGGCTAACTAATATCAACGTACTATTTTTATCAGTGGTTCTGAGTTTTCGAGTTACACTTTTAATGTTCCTTTTTCTGAAATTTTAATTCAGAATTGATGAATTTTCTCCGTATTGATCATAAACGGTATTAGTTTTGTTTGTTTGTTCATTTGTATAAAATTTGTTATTGTTTGTAATCATCTTTTTTCATGAACAGTAATAAAAGACAGGATACACGTAGTTACAAAAAACGTCAGCCCCGAAGGGCTCTCAAATTCGAGCATGGCTTGGATAAAATAAGAACACAAACGGTAGCATACGGCGTCCTGCCGGTTTGATAAATTACATGCTATAAGGATCAGGGCGGGAAAATACTATAAAAACCCGCCCCATTGCTCATACTGGGTCCACATGGACCATAAAAAGAAAAACAACACTGAATTTGTCAACCCCAAAAGAGAAGGAGTGGGGGAGAAACCAGAGAAAAAAATGTTAAGATAATAATAGAAGTGAATAAAAGAATTGAAGTTTGCACTCCGAGCGAGCGAGCCTGTTTGTTTGTTTGTTTGTTTGTTTGTGGTCATACGATGGAGTCGTGAAGGTCACAGTGGATGTGGACAATATGTACACTTTCACTCAGGAAAGTTAAGTTAAACAGTATTCATTTACACAGTGTCAAATAAGAATGACACAATTTAACATAGTGCTTGTATCTTGTAGGCCCAATAATGTAATTTCGAGTCAGTGTCCAGAACATATGAGATTTTTTATAACTAAATTTCTACATTTGCACTCTATGGTATATTTAGGAACTAAACTTATTCAATTGGCGCTTTCTATGAGATATTTTGGAACTAAGTTAACTTTTAGATCCTTTTTATTCTCTTATGTTGGTTAAAACGGTTAAGTTATTGTGATTGTTGAGCATTCGTGTTAACTTGATCTGTGATCCTTATCTCTGAGTTAAGCTTTTCTATTTGCTAACCCATTCTGGTAATGGTTAATATTACATCTGTACCTCGTGCTGTATATACTTCTAAAGGGCTTTATAAGTATCTTCTTCGGACATGTAAAACACTTCCTAAAGATGCAGAAGAATTCTACAAACATAGTATTAGACAGGTATGTAGGCATAGGGCCATCATTTTCCAATCTACAGAAACCGCCTAAAGTCTCAAAGAAACACACTACACTTTTTTGTCCACACATTTGAACAAAGGCCAGTAATTATTTTTTGTATATTTTATGTATCTAACCCGCCCATTGTATTTAATAGTTGAACAGTGAACTAATAAATAATATTTTACTAGTTATTTATTTTGAGCACACAGATTATTGATGTACACATGTACTAATTACCCTATTGAATTTAGAGTAAGTGTACCTGCATTTGCGTGGAGGAGTGGAAAACCATTTATAAAAACCCGCCCTCAATACACCCAACCGAGATTCAAATCATGACCTCCCTATCATCAGCAGTCTAGTCTATTACGAAAGTGATGCCTTAAAGACCATGTGGCCACCGAAGCAGGTAATAATAACCCTTTAGAAATATTATTTTATTACATGACGCAAAAAATGGTGTTAACAAATATTGCAGCCATGGAACAGAGTGGGCTAGCTGGAAGAACATTAATTTGACAGAACAAATAAGTTGAGAGTAACTCGGTGTGTACTTGTGAGGGTCGGTAAATTTAAAATATGACCCCGCTATCCCCCACCCCTGTGCACACACACACGCATACACATCCAAGTCTGTTCTTGATTTCAGCAAGTGTTGGACCAGGAACACCCTTGGTTAGTAGCTTATTTCTTCAATTGGGCAATACGCCACTTGGATGTCTCCATAACATATAGTGTTCCGGATTAATTGCTCCTTAATATTTATATGTTTAGAGCGTGAACTGGGTGACCTGGTGGTCTAGGGGTAAGGTGTCGGACTTCTGTGCTGAGGGTCCGGGGTTTAATCCTCGGCCCCGGCACAGATTTATCTGATCGCCAAACCCTTCCTTCACCTCTGACAAGATGTGTATTAATCACAACTTGTGAATGTGAGGAATGCCAGGCCTCCACCGTGGTTCGGATTCCACGTTAAACTGTATGTCCTCCATTTCATCTCACAATCACCCTACCATTGCACATTAGCGTAAGTGCGTATAACCCGAACGGGTAGTAAGACGCGGTGATGATGATAATAATAACAATAACAATAACAACATCAACAATAACAATAATAATAATAAAATATCCATAGAAAGTTTTTTGGCTGTCTGGCTATCATTCTATATAGTGAAAGTACTGCAAGTTACACTCATGTCAATAGCAAGTTGCTCTAAATAGGCCTAAATGGCTTCCTTTAGGTACCTATGGAAAGGTTCTTTTAAATGTGATAGTTGTGTTCCAGAAAATCGTCGTGTTGTCAAAAAATTGTGTTTGAGAAAACATTCATCACATAATTGGGAAAACATAGACCTAGTAGATCATGATCAGACTATGAAAAATCCCTTTCCACATATATTTTTTATAGTGTTGTTTGAAAAAAAAAATAGGCCTAATTAATAAAATACCGGTAGCAAAATAATTATATTGTTGCAATCTAGCAGGAAACAGACAAAGACAGATCTGGCATCATTATAGTACTACTGGTGGAGAAACATGACATTAGCGCAAGAAATCTAAAAGGTGCACTGTTGGAAATCACATAGTAAAAACACTGATGACAGGAGAACACGCTTTATATTCTGCTTTGGCTGAGAGCACCACTGATTTATGCTTGTGAGACTCCCAGCTGATGGTCCCTCCTGCTTACTTGAAGCACTAGCCAGTAAAGGATTTACGTCCAATTGGATAAGCTGCCCAACCAACATCTGTAAATCCTACAATAGGTTCACATGACCTTTTAGAAGGAAGTGACAAGTATTTTGTACCCTTTAGATATCGCAGAATTGTTTTGGAGCTAGCCAATGTTCCTTGCCGAAGCGCTGGTTAAATTGGCTCAAATAACTTATGGAATGTGAAATGTCAGGTCTGGTAGCTACTGACATGTTTATATATTAAACTGTCTAGTTCTGATATGGAACGGCTATGGGGCTTTCTCTTTGGTAGTTTCAATCCGGCCATTACCAGCTCGAGCCAGACGTTGGATCATGCTGTGAGCAATGTAAGATGTTGACTGATTGTTTTCAGAGCTACAAGCAACACCAGCTGGAGTCAGATGTTGAGCGTGTGCAACAGATAATCCAGAGAGCTCTGCAGGATGCGGAGTGGGTGGTGAAGAAGGTGACTACATCTTAGAGCTAACACTAAGCCACACACTTGTATTATACACACTTTTAATCGTTCACCTCGTCTCAGCACTCATTCTGGCTACATAAATAAACATTACGCTTATAGGATACAGTAGGGAGAGGAGGGTTTGATTTTAAAATAAATGCATTTGCATGAAAGGAGAGTGGGAAACTATGTAGGGTAAAAAAAACAGTACACCTGACTGTGATTTGAACTTTGATCTTCTCACCAGGAATCCAGTTAAACACGAGTGATGTGTTGGATTACGCGACCACCATTGCAGGTATTTTGTCATTATTATTATTTATAAATAAATATTTAATGTTGTGTTTCAGTACAAAATCAAGACCTCCAAATCTAAAGTGTAGTCAAAGAAAGCCAGTGAGTGCACAATGTTGAAGGATGCGACGTTGCTGTCCAGTAGCCCCACGACTGCCACTAGGGAACAGTTCTGGTGGGCTGCCGCCCTCTGGCACAACAGTCCCCACCTCGTCAATCGTCGTCTCTACGGTTCAATTCTTCTCTTGTCTGTGCGAGTCGTTCCTCATCCTGATCTCCTGAGCTTGTTGACTGAGCTGGATACATCCGGGTGGTCCGAGGCCTCTCGAGACGCCCTGGTGACGCAGTTGAAGCAGGCGGGGGTGGAAGTTCTAGGGACTTCCGACCTTGTGTTAGACGGAGCTGCTACAAATACGGGGACGTTCCTTACCCTCACATTGAAGCTGTTGCTTCCTAGGAATAACGACAAGTTCACAGAGGGGCTGGAAGTGGCTCTCTTTGGTAAGCATCCTTACCTACAGTTTGGTCAGGGCTCTTTTTGGTAAGCATCCTTACCTACAGTTTGGTTAGGGCTCTCTTTGGTAAGCATCCTTACCTACCGTTTAGTTAGGGCTCTCTTTGATAAGCATCCTTACCTACAGTTTGGTTAGGGCTCTCTTTTATAAGCATCCTTACCTACAGTTTGGTTAGGGCTCTCTTAGGTAAGCATCCTTACCTATCGTTTAGTTAAGGCTCTTTTTGGTAAGCATCCTTACTTACAGATTGGTTAGGGCTCTCTTTGGTAAGCATGCTTGCCTACCATTTGGTTAGGGATGAGACCCTCAAATCCTCACAGAAAAGTCAGGGATTTCTCCACAATTTCTGGAATTTTTTGTCCATATTCACTAAAAGAAAAACACAACTTTCATTTACAAAAGTCAAAATAACATTTCTCTTCCAGTTAATACTGACCGCAAGTTTCTTTAACACAGTCCACAGTCGTCCCTGTTGAGCAGATGAATCCCACCTCAAAAAGTCAACATGTGATTCTCGCGTCGTGTTCCCACACCCTGTAATTCACCCCTGTACTACTCGGTAGCCTCTTCATAGAGTGACATAATTTCAGAATGTGTGTGTGTATATAAATATTATTACATTAAGTTGTGATCTTAATAAAATATTGTTTGAAATATACTAGATACATTAACATAATAATAGCTGGAAAAACATATTGACCCTGCAAAACCTCTAGAAGAGTCTAGGAATTCTAAAATAAGTTTTTACTGGATACAAGAGGGGTGCCAAGTCCACTTTTTCAATTCAAAGCCAACTCATGTCAAATATATGAAATATTATCAAAGCCGAATCAATGCTAGAAAATTCTTAGTTGTTGTTTTAAGGTTGAAAGAATATTATATTTTGGTTATTTATATATAAAACACTATCCACTAAACCTACTTGTAAAATGTTTTATTGCCCGAGTGTTTGTAGTATTTTGTTTAATTCTGATAAATTAAGTTATAATCACAGCTTGCATTTCAATTGCCTAATATTTATTTCCATATGAATACTAACTTGCTATCTACATAACAGCTCAGAATGGCAATACCTAATTGATCATAAACTCAGCATTTTAGATGTCAATATTTTTTTTTAATGAAGATTTGTAAAAATGTTGAACCCGGAATCTTTTTCTCAAAGCCGATATTTGTTTCGAAGCCAGTCGAAGTTTTGAACACCCTGTTCTGATCTTATCCTCAATACTGTCCTAATATTTGTATGTTTAGACTGGGCCGCTGGACAAGTAACCTTTCTTGGAGACAGATCTGGGGCAGAGGTTCCTTCAGTGTGTGTCAGTTTCCCCTACAGCTTACACCTTGAGGACGGGAATATAACTGTGTATGTGAGAGAAGCTAGTCTTGAGGAGAGAAGTGCCATATGGCTCAAGGAACACTTGTTACCAAGGTACAGTGATATATATAAACACTTCTTTGGTAGTTGAATAGTCTCGTGTTGGACTAGACTGCCAATAACAGAGAAATCGGGGTTCGAATCTTGGTCAGCTGTACTGAGGGAGGTTTTCCCAAAATGGTTTTCCACTCTCATTCCACACAAATGTGGGTATACTTCCTTTAAATTTATCCTACCTCATTCCTAACTCATTAGCTTAATTAGTAAGTACATATGTGTATAACCTGAACAGGTAGTAAGGCGTGGTGCTAAAAAAGACTTTCTCTAAACTCAATTTTCTTCATCCCTAACATATTATTGTAAAATTAGTACATACGTAAAGACACTGTTTTTTGGTTTTAGGGATAAAAATAAAGTAATCAAAATAGTTGGGGGGTTTTTTCCCTAAATTATCATGTTTCATTTGGTTTGGTTGAATTTTCAAGAATTTTCATTTTCGCTATATAAGCAATAAACAACTGTTTTTGTGATAAATGCCTCTATGAGCAAAGTGACAGCAATTTCTAATTTTAAAAATATATCTGTAAAATGGGACAATTTGTTAAATCTAATATTTTTTCTATACAGGTCATCCTAAGCACTTTAGATTGGTATTTCTGGTATTTTCCCATTGTAAGACAAGGAGCCCCTCTCTAGCGGGCATGTTACTAAGAAATTGTTGGACGCAGGGGTCGCTGGCTGCAGCAAACGACAAAGCACAATTTTAGAAATGAACCAGAGGGATAAGAAACCAAGACAAAAAAGACTGCCTTCATAAGTGATACTGTGAAAATGTGTTTGAAAGCAAACATTCCTCTACAAAAACTGGTATCACCCTGCTGTACGCCAGGATCTGAAAACGGAAGTTGTCTTTATATGCCTAGACCTATATGCTTGTCACTTTGCTACATAATGCTAATATTAAAAATTTAAATGCTACAAAACATGATTTTTCAAAATCAAAATGCTATTTTTACAAATAATTGATGCTAAAATACATTGTCTCTATGCATACACTATATAACCTGAACGAGAAGTGAGACGTGAAAAAAATAATCCCAATTAATGTGATTTTTTTCGCTTACTTTGTTTTTATTAACATTAATTCTTTAGTGGCTTTATAAAATACAAATCTTAATCAAGTGATAACATTCCTTATTGGTACAATGTGAACTCAAATTTAACTAAGGGGCAAATCAATCAGTTGTTAGATTTGCGTTATAATCATGTCACTACCTGTATGTTAGGTATTGATTACTCTTAACATGCTAAGGATCAGGAAGGTTGAATTTGTATTTAGTGTAGCCACATTTACAGGAAGTCTGGTCTAAAGACCATCTAGGAAAAACCACCCTTATTACACCCGACCAGTATTCGAACATCAATTTCCCTTACATCTTCCAGTCACTCTATTGTGAGTGAGACACCTTAGACCATTCAACCACCCGACTACCGAATTGGTTGTATAAACATGTGAGGTTAAACTACTACTAAGCATCATCATAAAATCTCTCAAACATTAATATTCAAAATTTTAAAAAGAAGATAATAATAAGGTTTGAATTTTTCTTTTGAAATTTCTTTGAATTGAGTCTTGAATAGTCTCATATATTTGAAGGACCTCCTCCCGATGTAAAATGGTGTAAGCTGCGGGTCTCGATAAATATCGCATCTGTATTGATCCAAATGTTTGTTATCTGCCCCTCTCTAGACTTGTAAAGTGGGCAGACTCGGCCACTCCTGACCACTCCTCGCCCTCCACTACGTCCCTCTCGCTGGTCCCTGTACAGGAATACAACACCTTGTACCAACATCTAAAGAAGAAATATGGAAAGGAAATGGTCAAGGTTAGTGATGGTTCTTGCTACCCCTCTCGGGTCAATTAGAAAAATATTATTTTTACTAAACGCCCACTCTCCGAACAGACTGATTACATCAGCACACGACGAACAAACTAATAAGGGTGTGGGAAGCTTCGAAACTTTTGACTTGGCTTCAAAACAAATTTCAGCTTTAACAATAATTATGAAACTTGGTCAGTAAAAATATTGACAGTTAAAATATCTCAACTTATGTTCCTATACCTTCTTCCAAATATAACACAATTAACTCATAATTCCTTTTAGAGATATAATATATATTTTAACTTATGTTCAATTATCTCCACTTTGAGCTGTTATGTGCATTACAAATTAATATTTATATATAAAAGATATGAAGTAATTTAACTGCATGTTGTGATAGTAACTTGATTTATCAGATTAAAACAAAATGTTACAAACAGTTGCACAATGAAAAACATTCTAACCGATTTTAGTGCATAAAGTTATAAAATTATGCATAGTATGCATAAAACACTTGATCAAAAACATTAAACCTTCAATTTGGTTTTAATAATATCTTATATATTAGATTTGAGCGGATTAAAAAGTACTTCGCCCTCCCCCTATTATCTAGATTGGGGGAGTCAACCTCACCCCAAAATATGCTCCTATCCCTCAACAGAAGCTATTTCCTCAAAGTTTGGCTGTGTGTTCTATGTCCTGCGCTCAGAACGCACTACAATTCAGTGGGAAGGGAAACGCACGAAGAGAATGTCACATGTAGTCCGACGAAAGAGAGCCAGAATATGCATTTGTTGTTTCAGATCTGTCCTGAAGTAACCGACCCTCACAAGTGATGTTATTTCAGATTTCACCTGAAGTAACCGACCCTCACAAGTGATGTGATAGTGATGTTGTTTCAGATCTGGCCTGAAGTTACTGACCCTCACAAGTGATGTTGTTTCTGATCTTTCCTGAAGTAACTGACCCTCACAAGTGATGTTGTTTTAGATCTCACCTGAAGTAACCGACCCTCACAAGTGATGTTGTTTCAGATCTGGCCTGAAGTAACCGACCCTCACAAGTGATGTGATAGTGATGTTGTTTCAGATCTGGCCTGAAGTTACTGACCCTCACAAGTGATGTTTTTTCAGATCTGGCCTGAAGTTACCGACCCTCACAAGTGATGCTGTTTCAGATCTGGCCTGAAGTAACCGACCCTCACAAGTGATGCTGTTTCAGATCTGGCCTGAAGTTACTAACCCTCACAATTGATGTTTTAGATCTCACCTGAAGTAACCGACCCTCACAAGTGATGCTGTTTCAGATCTGGCCTGAAGTTACCGACCCTCACAAGTTTGTGTACGAAGATGTTGCCATAGCGACCTACCTTCTCTTAGTTTGGAAGAAAGAGAGAGAACACAAGGGGCTCTCGGACAGAAAGCAGTACTTCGTTGACTTGGGCTGTGGAAATGGTCTTCTTGTGCACATTTTGACCCAAGAGGGTCATCCGGGCCTGGGATTGGATGTTAGGAGGAGAAAAATATGGGACATGTACCCTTCTTCCACAAAGCTAGAGGTACTGAGATCCAGTTGGATATAGTGGATATATTTTAAAACTAAAAATATTGCTTTGATTTGTTTTCGTTTACCAAACACTTTCAATTGTAGGGCTTAGTAGTGGGCAAAACTTCAACCCGACTTTGAAAAAAAATATCAATTTCAACCTTCCTTCAAAAAAAAAATCCTGCAACAATCACGAAACTTTGACAGTAAAAATGTTGATAGCTAAAATACTCCATTAATGTACAATACCACCATCCTGAGCTGTTATGTTCAGTGCAATAATTGTGTTTATATGAAAAAATCTGTTGTTTTTTTAGCACCGCGTCTTATTACCCTTTTGGGTTACACGCTTATGTACTCATTTGCTATAGGTTTTAGGAACTAAGAAGGTTACATTTAGAGGAAATGTACCTGCATTTGTGTGGAGGAAAATGGAAAAACATTTTGGAACAACCTCCTTTAGTAGTTAGTAGGCTACACCCGACCGAGATTTGAACCCCGATCTCTCTCTTATTGATGTATCAGATTAGAATGAAATATTAAAAACAATTGTGTAATAAAACATTTTCTAAGAAACTTTAGTACATGAAACTATATAAATTAACACAATATATTTTTTCATACATAAAACATCAACTGTTCCCAGCCTGTGGCCAGGTCAGTTTAGTAAAATGCCTCCATCTTCTACTATTCTTCCACTACTCTTCCTATTTAATTTCTCCCGTCTCTTTCTTGGCCTCCATTGCGGTCTTTCTCCCACATATTTAATTTCCAACATTTTCTTTGGCAACCTCTATTTTTCCATCCTCATAGATCATAGATTCATTATTTGACTCGACCATAGAAACTTGTGAATCTTGTAATATTTAAAATAGATTCTGATTATCGACCTTATTTTTTATTGGACTCATTTAAATATTTATATAATTTAGCCTAAAATTCAATCGGTATTTGATAACATTTAATTATAAACTGTTTTATTCAGATTCAATTTGAAACATTTTCCTTGTGAAATCTTTAATTTGGATTTGATTTGAGTCGGTGAGCAAAGATTCAAATTACGTTCAAAATATAAAATCTTGGATTAAAAGTTAATGCTATTTCTTGTATCCCCTAGGTACGTACCATCACTCCGTGTGCGAGCTCTCTGTTCCCGCAAGCTGATTGGTTGATTGGGAATCATTCAGACGAGCTGACTCCATGGCTACCTGTCATTGCTGCTCGCAGTTCGCCCTCTTGTCGTTTCTTCCTCCTCCCTTGCTGCGCTTACGAGTTTGATGGCAGCAAATACCAACGAGAGAATTCCTCCTGTAGTCTGTACAGCGATTACATGAGTTATGTCCTATCCATCTGTGAGGTCTGTGGCTTCACGACGAGTGTTGACAGGTTAAGGATCCCTTCGACAAAGAGGATTTGCTTTATTGGGTATGAGCATCGCTACGATGCAGACCGAGCCGAGAAGACCGGCAGAACAATACAAGAGTTTATTGATTCTAGAGGCTCTAAAAACAAAGTAAAGAACGATCTGACATCTCCGGAAGGTTATTGGTCGGAATTCAAGCCAAGGGAGGATAAGGAAGTCGTTCGTAACTGTACGCAACTTGATAAGAGTTTACTTGAAGATATAGTTAGTCTTGTTAGTAGAATTCTTCTGAACAAACATCGCAATATTTCGGTGGCGAGTATCGACGGCGAAGAAAGGATGTGGAATGCTGGCGGATGTCTGATGTTGAACGAGGTCGCTCAGGCTCTTCCCAGAGAAAAGTTAAAACATTTGAAGAAACAGTGTAGCGGTCTGCAGACCCTCCTGAAGAATCATCACTGGGTATTTAAGGTGGAGAAAGGCACGGTTCAGCTAAGGATCCCTAGGAGAAAGAGCGACATAACCGGTACAGTTTGTAGAACCAAACCTTGCTGGTTCCATGAGAATCACCCAGACGGTTGTTTGTTACCTGACGATGATTGTGCATATCAACATTTGTAGTAATTAGAATATGCCTATCTAACTTGATAGTCTTCTGTTATTCTTAACATTTAAAAACAAATGGTTATTTGCTGCACATATTGTTCTACTTTATATTAATAGATAAACATGTTTGATATTAATAATGTATTACAATGTAAATAAAGTAGATCATTTTATCACACACCTTTATAATTTTGATATAACTAATCCAGTGACACACCCAAGGGGAAAGGGGGGGGGGGTGTCAAATGGGTCTTCTTTGCATCCCCTTCACTTTCCCATGACCTTAAATAATTTTGATAAAATTAAATGTTTTAAAGTATGAGTAGAACTAAAATACTACCACAGAAAAACAGATGAGTACATAGACTACTTTTTTAAGTCCAGGCTTATCACTTGACATTCATTAAAAGTACCCTTAAAAATCCCCAATTGAAACATAAAAAACGCTTAAATACAGAATATACAAAGCTGTAGACAGATGCGGTTGTAACGAGATATCTAAGGATTGTATGTGGACAAAGTCGGTAATGAATGAGTGCTAAAGGAGTGTGGTTTGAGCATGTTGAGAGGATGAGAGTGGATCAAGTGACGAAGCAAATATAGAGTGCGGGGATCAAAAGGAAGGGGTAGGCCATGTAAGACATGGCTGAATGTGTGAAAAAGAGAAATATTAACAGTTTGAATTATAAAAGAGCATGTATTACTCAGTGTATGGGTGTTATTGAAGAGAAGGGAGTATGCAAGGATAGGGAAGTGGAGAAAGTGAGGATGTTAAGAAGTTGTTTTTTGAGTTATATGCTCAGTTTCTTGCCTACCCCGTAAGGGAATGGTGTGCTTAGGTATGTATGTATGGATCCAGATAAAATTTTAACAAATACTGCCATATCAACTGTTTGAACATTAATAAAATTAAGGTGCAATGGAATATATAAGAAATAAACTCATTGAACATTAATAAAATTAAGGTGCAATGGAATATATAAGAAATAAACTTCAAAGTCCTTATAGCACAACCAATTTCACAGGACTAAATAACTTTGACCTGACTGGGATTCAAAGTGACATAAATACCAATGCTGGTTGCACAACACATTGAGGTATAGTGCCTTAGCGGTCTTGACCGTTACTTGGAGCTGATATATACATAGTATTAGTGCTGTTCTTACTACTTGTTTGAGCTACACACTCCGTACACCCGACCAATATTCTAACCTCAATCTCCATGTCATCGGCAATTTAGTCAACTGCGAAAGGAGTGTCTTAGAGCATGCAGCCACTATTATTTCAAACCATAGTAATTATATAATAAATAAGACAGTGTAGAAACACTGTATAGTAGTGTAAAGTGATAGTGAAGGAAGCCAACCTGAAAGGATAGTAATGTTACGTCTAGATAGGAATAAACACACTTCTCTCTTCATTTCTTCTTACACTTTTACATGTTCAAGTTTACACATTGTATGAATTTTCAGAAATATTCCTTTTTCATGTTTTAAAAAATTCCTACAAACCTAAATGTCTGTGAAATTTTAAAAAATCCTACAAGCACTTGAAAATTTCAATTTGCTAATTTATAATAGAGATAGTACTAGTTTATAAAGAAAACTTGCTTTGCTCATCGGGGGCTCCGCCCCCAAACCCCCAGTAAGTTTCCTTTGCAAATGGATGTAAACTAATGTAATTCCAATATTGTTTTGAACATAACAATTTAAAGTTACTGGTATTGTATATACCGCATCGACTTTAAAGTTTCTCTGCCATTTTGAATTTTTTTCGGGGTTTAAAAATTAAAATTTTAAACTTTTTGGAATTTTACGTTAGTTACAGGCTAGAAACTATAAGTTTGCCAAATTTCAAGTTTCTAGCTCATCTGAAAGTGGAGAAACATTAATTTTAGTGAGGGAGTGAGTCAGCCATGTGGCTTTGTAGTAGTATAATTAAAGAGTGAAATATTTTCAATATAGTTCTAAGCTTTGAAATAAAAATTGCTTTTTTAAACCAGATATAAACTCTGTTCAGCCTTTGCTCATGGAACAAAGAAAAGTAGAGACGTGCGAGACTCGAAAATTTGAGAAATAAAAAAAAACTAATAATGGTCCTAAGAAACTAAAAACCCAAACCAGGAATTTATTATTTCCAATAACACCGTAATAACCAGAGCACGGATTTTGATGACATGTCTTTTTTTTTTTTNTTTTGGTCCATCAGAGACAATGCTCAGTTGTACATAAACTCTGTTCATGATCCCCTGGTTGTATAAATAATATTTTATTACCCGCCTCGGTGGCGTAGTTGGCTAACGCGCTAGTCGTGTTGAGCTCGACCACCGAGGACGGGGAGATCGAGGTTCGAATCTCGGTCAGGTGAACTGGGGGTGGTTTTTCCTAAATGGTTTTCCACTCTCCCTCCACGCAAATGCGGGTTCACTTCTTCTAAATTCAGACCCTCCCAATCCCTAATCCATTAGCGTAATTAGTACTTAAGCGTATAACCCGAACGGGTAGTAAGACGCGGTGATAAATATAAATAAATATTTTATTGGTCATTTTTTGCCATTTAAGATTTTGAGCCTGCTTTTTTTGTTTAATAAGTAATTTATAAGCATATTTTTGGAAATAAAATTTAAAATTGTTTGAAAATGACTTTGAAAAGGTTATATATATGTGAATTATTAGTGCTTTGATAAAATATGAATATTCAAACATCAGATATTTTACCACACACTTGTTGACTGAAGAAGATAATGTTTGAGTCCAAATGAAATTTGTGCCCCTTTACCTGCGTGCTTATAAAACCCACATACCTGGTGAGACCTTCACTACACCTTGGGGAGGGGAGAGCAATTTTTAGGGTTAAAATGAACTTTGTACCATCTTTACATTCCTGGTGAGTCACTCACTATACCATGTTTTGGAAGGGCTGCAGGGGGATGGAGAACTATCACTTTTAAAGCAGGTATTTGTCTTCCAATGCTAAGTAGAACACATGATTTTAGCTGTCAAAAGATTCTAAATGCATAGTTTTCATTTATAAAGTGCACGTAATATTTATTCGTTTGCAACCATTTTATATGTATTTAGAATGCTTTAAACCAAACCATCTAAAGCAAGTCATTTGAGGTAAATTATTACTGAATTCGGAGAGGATATTTTTTCTACACAGAGTGAAATACTTTTCTGTAAAATATGTGAATTGAAAGTGACTGGCATCAGATAAAATATTTAACCATTAAACATCATATCAATCACAACAAACATGTCCGTGGTATCCAGAATATAGATAAAAAGAAAACCTCTCAATTATTACTTGCACAAAATGAATTCACAAATCAAGAAAAATCCTCAACATTTTATAAAGATTTGTGTGACGTTCTGGTATCTGCGAACATTCCTCTGTGGAAACTGAGCAATGTTAAACTAAAGGATTTCCTGGGACTGTTTATGGGTTATTCTATTCCAGACGAGTCTATACCGAGGAAAAACTGAAAATGGACAGACCAGGAGAGATATTTTTGCATACGTGTATAATGTAAATACTAACTCTTGTAATAAATATATCATATTATGGAATTTCAATAAAAAATTTTAAGTCATTTTCTGCAAATTTAAAGTCTTTATTTAGAGTTTTTAGCGTCATTTTATAGGACTTTTTTTGGCAATTTTAAGCTCACCAAAATCCGGGCCCTGGTCATAACTAAAAAATAGGTTGCAACCCCCACCTCCCCCCCCCCCAATAAAAAAAACAGCCCTCATTAAGAAATGTTTTGGTTATAAATATTGTTTTTCAGTATCAAACTTTGACAATATATACTGTTACACTACAAAATTAAATTATAAATGGTGTTCATTGTAACTAGCTATCACTATTTTATTAATTGCATTTAAGATGTGTATGAGTTATATCTCAAGTGTTTGAATGAACTATATATAAGACAATCTAAAGCAAGCACCAGCTCAATTGTCAAAAAGGAACTGTATAAACTATTTACTTTAATAAACATAATTTAATTTTTTTTACTTTCAAAGGACGTTTTCTTGTCTCATTTCTCGATACTTTTTTATATTCTCATCTCAAGATCGTCTCGAATTGAAAAAATGGTTCTTGCACATCCCTAAAGAGAAGAATAACATTTACCATTTGAGGCACTTATTGTACCTCTTAATATAAACTAAAATGGAGGTAATTTAGAGATATTATCTTCACCGATCCACCAAAATTTTATTCTGGTTACAGTTTAACACCTTAGTATACTGAGCTAAGTTCCCTGGCTCGATTCCTAACATAGACAAAAAATGTATCATTATAGTGGTATCATGTGGGTTTCCACTCTCACAGTGAATTAATGTCTGGGGGCTGGGTGTTGTGTCTGCTCTAGATTCATTTGGCTCATAAAGTGCACATTACACACCTAAAATACCTAAAATGGCTGCAGCCTTGCCTTGATTATTCACCCCACTCCCCACCCCTTTCCTAAAGTAAATTTCTCGATGTAGTACTGCAAGGAACCAATGTATGGTAAGGTATTGACTGCAGTGATGTTCAGGCAGTCTGACTCAAAATGCACTTGAACACTCTTCAAAATCCAGCCAAGCAGTTTCCCACATATGCTTGTCAGTTTTTACCTTCCTACTTGCATTAATGCTGATACATTTCTTCACACCTTCTCCTTACGGCTATTTTACATCACATTGATATATAAAACTAAAAGTATAATATAATAACTTTATGTGAATTTTATAATATGAAAAAAAAAACCCAACACAAATCGCTATTGTTTGTATTCACCATTTAGACCTTTCGTCAAAGCAGGCAGGCCCAACTCGGCTCCCGGCTCGCGCAAGGTATGGGAGTTGAAGGGAAAAGATAAGACCAAGATATGCCAGAAAAATGTGCAGTGCATTCGTATTTGAATGACTACTCAACATTTTCCGCGGTGATGATGGGGGACAAAGTTTCTTGTTAATAACTACAGCATGTCCCTATTATGACAGATTAAAGATTTGTGTGCAGTGCTTAGCTGTGAAGCCATTCTAAAATGGTCATAAACGGCCTTTTCAACGCAGTTTTTATATAAATATTATTTAATATTTCAACAATGTTTTGTATTAGGAACTTCCATTAACTTTTATCTCCATTAATGTTTAATCAGAAATGATCCACATGCAATAATGTCCGTTTAAATTTACAATTTTGAGCCGACTGTACCAGAGTAGATGGGCATGTGATGCACGCTCTTAAGACTATTTTCTGCTTGTAATACTATGCTTATTAAATGTATTATCTCTCCTTTCATTAAGTATAACCATTTCTTACTTTGTATTATTTATGCATATTCAAGTAAATCCTACCTGCTTCAGTGGTCAGATGGTCTAAAGTGTCTTTCCTGCAATAGACTGGTTTGCTGACGACAAGGAGATCGAGGTTTGACTCCTGGTCAGGTGTATTTGAGAATGGTTTTTACTTAACTGTTTTCCACTCTTCCTCCACACAAATGTGGGTACACTTCCTCTAAATTCAACCTTGCACATCACTGACACATTAGCGTAATTATTAGATATGCATATAACCTTAACAGTTAGTAAAGATACGGTGCTAAAAATAATAAAATACTGAAGTTTGTGATGTTTTCCAGCCTGTAAGGTCAGTAGTGCTCCTTCACAACCTTATCCACGGTTAGTCAATAAATGACAAGGAAAAACAAATCTATAGTGGTGGACGCATGAATAAGATGCAAACAGGATAACTCTTAACATGAGTTATAACGAGTTTAATGTTTAACAAGTAGGCGGCCCAGTGGCTTAATGACTATACAATGATGGGAAATGATGAATAAAAAATAAAACCGAGTAATAATAAGTGAATAGATACCATTCAAGGAAAAAGGAACAGGTGTGTTAAGAATCCACAACACAAAGTTGACATCTTACTTTCTTTCGTGTTCTAAAGTACACACAAAGAAAAATGTGAGACTTTATTTTTTGTTCCAACAATGGTTTATCACAGTGCTTTAAACAGGTTTTTTTTCTAATTCACGATTGATTAGGTTGGTGTTTTCCCCTCTTTTTTTTTATGAAGGCACTAATTCATAAACATAAAAACTTTGTGTTTCATTTTGTTTGTGACTATTTCTACTCTATAAGCCAGAAGAAAGAAAGGAAGATGTCACCTTTGTGCATGGGATTCCTCCCACAAATTTTCCTCTTTCCATAGGTGGACTATATTCACTTAATTAGTTTATATTTTCTTATTTTTATCAATTTCTATTGGTGAGTTTAGTGTATTATTCTTGTTGCACAGTTTGATAAGAAATGATGTAAAACATTTGATCACTTTTGCAACTGCTTACATCAGAGGTAGCCAAACAGTCAATCACGACCGCTTATTTGGTTGATTGCCTTGGTGATTGATTAAAACAGATGGAGATAAGAAAATGAAAACGAGGGTTTGCAGGTCTTTTTTCCTCAACTGGAGATTATAAAATCTAAATATCGAAGCTGTCTGACTTATGGATATTTACAATCCTGCCTTTGTTTGTGCAAGAGTAGCTACTAACACTCATTCAACAAATTATCCTAATAATATTTAGTGTCATGCATCAACTTCAAATGTAAGTGTTTGATGATAAAATACTTTTTTTCAGTAAAACTAAATAATATGTAGTTTGTTTACCCACTTCTTTGGCAACGTGGTCTAATGCACGACTCTCACAGTAGACTAGACTACCGATGACGGGAGATTGAGATTTGATCTCGGTCGGGTGTTTTCCACTCTCTCCATGTAAATGCGGGTACACTTCCTCTAAATATAACCTTCCTAATCTCTAAAACTATTAATGTATTAGTACATAAGCATATAGCCCAAATGGGTAGTAAGACGTGGTGCTAAAAAAAATGTAGTTTGATGAAAAACTCAGTTTCAGTCAACGAAAAGACAAAGTTTTTATACACAATATAATTTTTACTACTAAAACACAAAATGGGTTATTTATTTTTTACCAATGGAACAAACCGTATAAGCCTTTAGCTCCATAGTAGGCCTCAAAGGATTTTTTTTTCTCCGGAGTAAATCACTAGATCCATAAGTTTGGCCACTCCTGGCTTACATCTTACATGAACATTGAATAAAATGTACAAACTTCACATAAAATATTTTTATTTGTAAAAAAAAAGTTTTTTCGATGAATAAAAATGGTCACATTTGTTACATTGATTTATTCTTATTCATGAAAACCCCCATTGATTTAAAAATCTATAATATATTATAAATACTAAAAAATACTAATACGTATCTATAGGTTGTAGATAATTAGAAATTTACACATATTGCTATCCCTAAATGTTCAAGAAGTAGAAATGCATCAATATTTTCACAGATAAAAAAAAGATATACATTATTTATATTAAAAAAATTGCAGATTAAAATTCTGCTCACTTCTACAAATCAAACGACTTAGGAAATTGCTTCACAGTGCTGAGGGAATATCTCTGAAATAGATTGACAATTCAAACATTGTTAGGTCATCCTAAACATTGTACTTTTACTATTGGTTTCATGAAACTATTTTATTTTATTTTATTTTTCCAGTTATTAGTCCTTTAGAATGAACATTCACTACTTATGTTACTCCATTTTATCAGCACTTGTGAAGCAAAGGCAGAGCTTACGAACTCTTTTTTGAGAGACAATGTCTACCATTAATCGATGAATAATATCAACATTCCTTACATTTAATATGGCATAAACCAAAGAGAATTTAAAGAAGTAATAAAAAAAATTCACGCACATACTTAAAAAAAACACAAGATTGGTCTACAATTAACTAACACATCAGTCTGTTGATCACAAAATGTTTTTGACCGAGATAATATTGTGCGCAATTCAATTATTTTTTACATCGTATACACTTTAAATATACATCAAGGGCTCGCGTTTGGTAAAATGTTTACCAACCCGAACAATCAAGTCGACACCTAAAAACAATTGTCTTGAATATTTGTAAGAAGGGGTCGAGGGGAGAGAAGATCGTGTTCAAACAAAGATTAGTGTGGGCCACATTAAAGGCACAGAAAAAGTATTTAGCATGCTCGCTCTACTGTGACTTTAGATACGTCGAATGTTTATTTGGCACCCAAGTAATCATTTTTTTTTTCTTCTACCACGTTAATGCTGTATTTTCGGTTCGTTGACATGAAAGCATTCACCCAAGTTGTCGAGTGTTCCTGACATCGTATCGCTGAGTTGTGAATCAGCCTCTAGTTGAGAGAGTAGCCGTGTTAGATATCGAGAGCTGACTTCATCTTCGTCTTGAAGCCGCTGCTAGTATCATCTTCTTGAGCATCGGTTGAGGGTTGCACACCTGCGGGTCACACCTCATTTGTCCGTCTCCTCCGCACCTACCAACCACATGAAAGATTATTAGGTTTGTCCGAGAGGATTCTAACTTCACTAAAAATAAATTGGCCGAGCACAGCTACGTGTTAACCAATATTCGTCACAGATAAGGTGAAGATGTTAAGGACTTGTTGTATTTATATGATAAACTTCACTGTAATTCTGAACATGATAAAAATATATTTGTAAATTTGAAAATTGACATTTGGACACAGCAATCAAACCAAGGACACTTGGCTTGGCACACCAATGCTCCACCATTGAGCCCTCTAGGAATTGCCTTGTTCTCACTGTCATTCTTCACTCATGGTTTAAAGTAGAGTCTGTGATTGACATGTAGTGTGTCCCTTGTTCAATTCTGTGTCCAGTTGTATTATCATTATCATTGTTATTGTTAGTAATGTATCTTTATAATATTTTTTTCAATAAATATTCAATGTTTATTTAGAACTAAATTAATGTTCACAAGTTAATTTAAACAATTAATTGCCAAAGGGACTTAATGAATTAAGAAGACATAATGCTGATTGAAATGAGAATACAAGAACGAGGCCTTCACTCCTCGGGAAAATGTTGGCCTCAGAAAGTTCACCATCAAAACACATTCCAGTAATGTCCGAGGCATATCAGACCCTTTCTTTGGCAAAAGAGAGTAAAACACTGAGACGGCGATTTACTCTCTTCTGATGAAGGAGGGGGCTGATGTGCCTAGAACATTACTGGGATGTGTTTTGTTGGGTTTCAATCGTGAGAGTTGAGGCCTTGCACTTAAATCCTCATTTCAATGCTTGTTAAGTGTAGCCACTTGGAGACTTTTTTTTCCCTTTGTTTAAAATCAAATTAAAGATGGACGATCTGGGAATCTATAAAACTATGCAGAGATGGTTGGCTATGTCACACACAGAGGTGCAAGAACTTATGAGAATGATTATTGTGGGTATATTGGAGGGTAGGATAGGAAGAGACTAAAGAATATGAAACAGATCATAGTTGTTATTGGAAGCAGTAATTACAGTCAGGTTATTGGAAGCAGTAATTACAGTCAGTAATAGTTTCGGACAGGTGCGTGGAAATTAGCTTTCTAACAACCTGCGGACTGAACACTAAAAAAAAACTATTTCTTGCTGGGACAGTCTTAAAAAGTCACTCTTACAAGAGATTGGACTACCGATGATGGAGAGATAGGAGATATAATTCTGGTCGGGTGTAATGAGGCTCAATTTCCCTAACTGGTTTTTCACTATTCCTCCGCAAAAATCTGTTACACTTCCTCTATATTCAAACTTCTTCATCCCTAACATATTAGTGTATTTAGTACACGTGTGCACAACCCAAACAGGTAGTAAGACGCAGTGTTAATATATATATATATATATATATATATAAAATTTTATAAATCAAAGAAGACTTTTTTTAAAGCATAGCGTGTAACTGTATGAGTTAAATAAAATGACCTAATTATGCTAACTTGTTAGGGATGAAGGAAGGTTGAATTTAAAGGAAGTGTACCAGCATTTGTGTTGAGTGAGATTGTAAAACCATTTAGGGGGGAAAAAAGCCAGTGCACCCAACCAGGATCCAAACCTCAATATCCCTGAAACTGGCAGTCTAGTTTATCGCAAGAATAACACCATAAACCATGAGACCACCGAAGTGAGTTTACAGATCTTAGTCAAACCATAGACTAGGAAGGAGGAGGTCAGCAATAAAACTCACCTGCACTGGAGGCAAGGCCCTGACGCTGATTCAACGACATCCCCGACTTTGTACGCCTTCCCCGACACTTGGCAGCCATTCATCGAGGCAGAGCCCGTGTACGCATGCGTGAAGAAGTGTGGCGGTAATGTGGTTGTGGTTGTGGTGGTGGTCGTAGAAATGTTCATTACTGCGGCCATCGACACTGGACACTCGTACCTCGGGCAACAGAAACCGTCGATGGGCTCTTCTCGACATCCTTGTATCGGTGGTGGGCAGCTTTGTTGGAGGCATATTATGTCGCTACGGAAACAGAAGCAGAAGTCGCAAGGGTCGTCTCTCGGGATCTGCTGTGCAGAGACGTAGACCTTCCCTCCGTATCGGCAAGTACCCGGGCCGAAAGCTTGTTGTTCATCCTCCTCGTCGTAAACGTCATCACCGATGGAGGGTGGTAAGTATGCACCGCTAGGCGGTATCATAGACTCGTGGTCAGGGTATGGTGCTTGGATCGATTCAGTGGCGCCAGTAGAAATACCAGACATTAAATGTGAACTCGAACTAAAATTGTATCCAAAGGTTTCGTGAACGATTCCTCCTTCAGTCGAAGATGTGAAAGATTCATTATGAGGGTAGAAATGTGGTGGAGGTCCACCTGTAACTTGAGTGTGTTGTTCAAAGTTCTCGTCTTGTTCAATGGGTAACTGTTCCTCTCCAGAATGTGCATGCTCTTGTGCGGGAGTGTGTTCCGTCGACTGGTGAGGAACATGGATTTCACTCGCCCCATGAGATAAATTTAAATATGGTTTGTGAGAAGTGAGTTCCAAACCTAGAATAGATTGTGTTTGTGTAACTAATTCTCCTAAAGTTATGGAATATTGTTTTTCAGTACTTGATGTCGATACCTGATCATCCAATAGACTTGAATTATCCATTCCTTGTCCCTCAAATTGGGTCACATTTGGTCTTTCAGTAAAAAGATTATGTTCCGCTGATTGAGTAAAGTTAACTATAACATTTGGACTCTCAGTTATCACATGCCCTTCATGTAGTGTAACTCCGCCTTCTTCCTTTGGACTCTCAGTTACTACTTGTCCTTCATGTTGTGTAACTTCACCTTCTTCCTTTGGTCTCTCAGTTATTACATGCGCTTCATGTAGTGTAACTCCGCCTTCTTCCTTTGGATTCTCAGTTACTACTTGTCCTTCATGTAGTGTAACTCCGCCTTCTTCCTTTGGACTCTCAGTTACTACTTGTCCTTCATGTTGTGTAACTACGCCTTCTTCCTTTGGACTCTCAGTTACTACTTGTCCTTCATGTTGTGTAACTTCACCTTCTTCCTTTGGTCTCTCAGTTATTACATGCCCTTCATGTTGTGTAACTCCGCCTTCTTCCTTTGGACTCTCAGTTACTACTTGTCCTTCATGTTGTGTAACTCCGCCTTCTTCCTTTGGACTCTCAGTTACTACTTGTCCTTCATCTTGTTTAACTCCGCCTTCTTCCTTTGTACTCTCAGTTACTACTTGTCCTTCATGTTGTGTAACTCCACCTTCTTCCTTTGGACTCTCAGTTATTACATGTCCTTCATGTTGTGATAAAACCACCTTCTTCCTTTGGACTCTCAGTTTTAACATGTCCTTCATGTTGTGTAACTCCACCTTCTTCCTTTGGACTCTCAGTTATTACATGCCCTTCATATAATGTAACACCACCTTCTTCCTTTGTACTCTCAGTTATTACATGTCCTTCATGTTGTGTAACTCCACCTTCTTCCTTTGGACTCTCAGTTACTTCATGTCCTTGATGTTGTGTAACACCACCTTCTTCCTTTGGACTCTCAGTTACTACATGTGCTTCATGTTGTGTAACTCCACCTTCTTCCTTTGGACTCTCAGTTACTACTTGTCCTTCATGTAGTGTAACACCACCTTCTTCCTTTGGACTCTCAGTTACTACTTGTCCTTCATGTTGTGTAACTCCACCTTCTTCCTTTGGACTCTCAGTTACTTCAATGTCCTTCATGTTGTGTAACTCCACCTTCTTCCTTTGAACTCTCAGTTACATCATGTCCTTCATGTAGTGTAACACCACCTTCTTCCTTTGTTCTCTCAGTTACTACTTGTCCTTCATGTTGTGTAACTCCACCTTCTTCCTTTGGACTCTCAGTTACTTCATGTCCTTCATGTAGTGTAACACCACCTTCTTCCTTTGGACTCTCAGTTACTACTTGTCCTTCATGTTGCGTAACTCCACCTTCTTCCTTTGGACTCTCAGTTATTACATGTCCTTCATGTTGTGTAACTCCAACTTCTTCCTTTGAACTCTCAGTTACTTCATGTCCTTCATGTTGTGTAACACCACCTTCTTCCTTTGGACTCTCAGTTACTATATGTCCTTCATGTTGTGTAACTCCACCTTCTTCCTTTGGACTCTCAGTTACTACATGTCCTTCATGTTGTGTAACTCCACCTTCTTCCTTTGGACTCTCAGTTACTACTTGTCCTTCATGTTGTGTAACTCCACCTTCTTCCTTTGGACTCTCAGTTACTTCATGTCCTTTATGTTGTGTAACTCCACTTTCTTCCTTTGGACTCTCAGTTATTACATGTCCTTCATGTAGTGTAACTCCACCTTCTTCTTTTGGACTCTCAGAAACTACTTGTCCTTCATGTTGTGTAACTCCAACTTCTTCCTTTGGACTCTCAGTTACTACTTGTCCTTCATGTTGTGTAACTCCACCTTCTTCCTTTGGACTTTCAGTTACTACATGCCCTACATGTCCTTCATGTAGTGTAACACCACCTTCTTCCTTTGGACTCTCAGTTACTACATGTCCTTCATGTAGTGTAACCCCACCTTCTACCTTTGGACTCTCAGTTACTACATATCCTTCATGTTGTGTAACTCCGCCTTCTTCTTTTGGACTTTCAGTTACCACTTGTCCTTTATGTAGTGTAACTCCACCTTCTTCCTTTGGACTCTCAGTTACTACATGTCCTTCATGTTGTGTAACTCCACCTTCTTCCTTTGGACTCTCAAGACTCTCAGTTACTATATGTCCTTCATGTTGTGTAACTCCACCTTCTTCCTTTGGACTCTCAGTTACTACATGTCCTTCATGTTGTATAACTCCGCCTTCTTCCTTTGGACTTTCAGTTACTACGTGTCCTACATGTCCTTCATGTAGTGTAACTCCGCCTTCTTCCTTTGGACTTTCAGTTACTACGTGTCCTACATGTCCTTCATGTAGTGTAACTCCACCTTCTTCCTTTGGACTCTCAGTTACTACTTGTCCTTCATGTTGTGTAACTCCACCTTCTTCCTTTGGACTCTCAGTTATTACATGTCCTTCATGTTGTGTAACACCAACTTCTTCCTTTGGACTCTCAGTTACTACTTGTCCTTCATATTGTGTAACTCCACCTTCTTCCTTTGGACTCTCAGTTACTTCATGTCCTTCATATTGTGTAACTCCGCCTTCTTCTTTTGGACTCTCAGTTACTACATGTCCTTCATGTTGTGTAACTCCGCCTTCTTCCTTTGGACTTTCAGTTACTACGTGTCCTACATGTCCTTCATGTAGTGTAAATGCACCTTCTTCCTTTGGACTTTCAGTTATAACTTGGCCTTCATGTATTGTAACTCCACCTTCTTCATTTGGACTCTCAGTTACTACATGGCCTTCATGTAGTGTAACTCCGCCTTCTTCCTTTGGACTCTCAGTTACTACATGTCCTTCATGTTGTGTAACTCCACCTTCTTCCTTTGGACTCTCAGTTACTTCATGTCCTTCATATTGTGTAACACCACCTTCTTCTTTAGGACTCTCAGTTAATACATGTCCTTCATGTTGTGTAGCTCCACTTTCTTCCTTTGGACTCTCAGTTACTACTTGTCCTTCATGTTGTGTAACTCCACCTTCTTCCTTTGGACTCTCAGTTATTACATGTCACTTCATGTTGTGTAACTCCACCTTCTTCCTTTGGACTCTCAGTTACTACTTGTCCTTCATGTTGTGTAGCTCCACCTTCTTCCTTTGGACTCTCAGTTACTTCATGTCCTTCATATTGTGTAACTTCGCCTTCTTCTTTTGGACTCTCAGTTACCACTTGTCCTTCATGTAGTGTAACTCCGCCTTCTTCCTTTGGACTCTCAGTCACTACTTGTCCTTCATGTTGTGTTACTCCACCTTCTTCCTTTGGACTCTCAGTTACTTCATGTCCTTCATATTGTGTAACTCCACCTTCTTCCTTTGGACTCTCAGTTATTACTTGTCCTTCATGTTGTGAAACTCCAAATTCTTCCTTTGGACTCTCAGTTACTTCATGTCCTTGATGTTGTGTAACACCACCTTCTTCCTTTGGACTCTCAGTTACTACTTGTCCTTCATATTGTGTAACTCCACCTTCTTCCTTTGGACTCTCAGTTATTACATGTCCTTCATGTTGTGTAACTCCACCTTCTTCCTTTGGACTCTCAGTTATTACTTGTCCTTCATGTAGTATACCACTACCTTCTTCTTTTGGACTCTCAGTTACCACTTGTCCTTCATGTAGTGTAACTCCACCTTCTTCCTTTGGACTCTCAGTTACTACATGTCCATGTTGTGTAACTCCACCTTCTTCCTTTGGACTCTCAGTTATTACTTGTCCTTCATGTTGTGTAACTCCGCCTTCTTCCTTTGGACTTTCAGTTACTATGTATCCTACATGTCCTTCATGTAGTGTAACTCCGCCTTCTTCCTTTGGAATTTCAGTTACTACGTGTCCTACATGTCCTTCATGTAGTGTAACTCCACCCTCTTCCTTTGGACTCTCAGTTACTACTTGTCCTTCATGTAGTGTAACTCCGCCTTCTTCCTTTGGACTCTCAGTTATTACATGTCCTTCATGTTGTGTAACTCCAAATTCTTCCTTTGGACTCTCAGTTACTTCATGTCCTTGATGTTGTGTAACACCACCTTCTTCCTTTGGACTCTCAGTTATTACATGTCCTTCATGTTGTGTAACTCCAAATTCTTCCTTTGGACTCTCAGTTACTTCATGTCCTTGATGTTGTGTAACACCACCTTCTTCCTTTGGACTCTCAGTTACTACTTGTCCTTCATATTGTGTAACTCCACCTTCTTCCTTTGGACTCTCAGTTACTTCATGTCCTTCATGTTGTGTAACTCCCTCTTCTTCCTTTGGACTCTCAGTTACTTCATGTCCTTCATGTTGTGTAACTCCGCCTTCTTCCTTTGAAATCTCAGTTACTACTTGTCCTTCATGTTGTGTAACTCCGCCTTCTTCCTTTGGACTCTCAGTTACTTTATGTCCTTCATGTTGTGTAACTCCACCTTCTTCCTTTGGACTCTCAGTTACTTCATGTCCTTCATGTTGTGTAACTCCGCCTTCTTCCTTTAGGTCTCTCAGTTACTACTTGTCCTTCATCTTGTTTAACTCCGCCTTCTTCCTTTGGACTCTCAGTTACTTCATGTCCTTCATGTTGTGTAACTCCCCCTTCTTCCTTTGGACTCTCAGTTACTTCATGTCCTTCATGTAATGTAACCGCACCTTCTTCCTTTGGACTTTCAGTTACCACTTGTCCTTCATGTAGTGTAACTCCACCTTCTTCTTTAGGACTTTCAGTTATTACATGTCCTTCATGTTGTGTAACTCCGCCTTCTTCTTTAGGACTTTCAGTTATTACATGTCCTTCATGTTGTGTAACTCCGCCTTCTTCTTTTGGACTTTCAGTTACTACATGTCCTTCATGTTGTGTAATTCCTCCCTCTGCCTTTGGACTTTCAGTTATTACATGTCCTTCATATCGTGTAACTCCACCTTCTTCCTTTGGTCTCTTGGTTACTACATGTTCTACATGTCCTTCATGTTGTGTAACTCCACCTTCTTCCTTGGGACTTTCAGTTACTTCATGTCCTTCATGTTGTGTAATTCCACCCTCTTCCTTGGGACTTTCAGTCACTACATGTCCTTCATGTTGTGTAACTCCACCTTCTTTCTTTGGACTCTCAGTTACTATTTGGTCTTCATGTTGTGTAACTCCACCTTCTTCCTTTGGACTCTCAGTTACTTCATGTCCTTCATGTTGTGTAACTCCGCCTTCTTCCTTTGGACTTTCAGTTACTACATGCCCTTCATGTTGTGTAACTCCTCCCTCTTCCTTTGGACTTTCAGTTACTACATGTCCTTCATGTTGTGTGACTCCACCTTCTTCCTTATGACTCTCAGTTACTACATGTCCTTCATGTTGTGTAACTCCGCCTTCTTCCTTTGGACTTTCAGTTATTACATGCACATCATGTTGTGTAACTCCTCCCTCTTCCTTGGGATTTTCAGTTACTACATGTCCATGTTGTGTAACTCCCCCTTCTTCCTTGTCTTGTGTTGGATGAATAGGAATTACTGGTAATGGTTCATTTTGATTCCCCAAATTAGGGATATTTTCTCTATCAATATTGGATGTCTGGGTACTTGATGTCAATACATTCAGTGTTGTTAAATCAGTTACACCACCCTTATCATCTGGTATTTCTGTCGTCCTAGTTTGCTCTGCCATCTGATTGTCCACTTCTAATGGTTTTTTACTGTCTTCATCTGAAATATACAAAGTAAAATTTTTGAAATACATAACTTAATTTTTATTAAGTTATCAATTACATTTATATTTTTAATTGGTAAAAATAAATTTATATATTTGCATCCAAATGACAACCATTCTATTTTAATTGATTTTTACCATTTTATAAATTCATTTAGCTTTTTCAAATGGCTTCATGGAATAAATAATCATAGACAAATATAAATATATTAACTTATTTTAATTTTAAGTTGTTATTGGCAAGCATATTTTGGCCTATAATATCCTATAATATTCTTTCTAAGAAAGTTAACTCGTTTACTCTGGGGCATAGCTCTGGGGAAATGGGTGATTGTAAGGGTGTCAATGCCCCACCCACCCTTATATGAGGGGGGGAAAGCTTGTAAGTCGGAATATTTTGTGGAGAGTCGAGATCTTGAGTTGGTAAATTATATTATTACTTTGTACTACAGTATTTTAGACTATGAAAGTTCTTTACCGTCGACTTGTACATACATATTTAAAATTCCCCAACTGTAGATTCCTACTCTGAATATGTTCCCAACCTCATAACTCATCAAACATTGAAAGGAGATATCTTCTGTAGTAGATCGTATAGAAAGTTTTGTTAGTCAAGTTGGCTATTAGTGCCATTACCTAAAGCATTGTTTCAAGTCCCAGTTATTCCTTTAAATTGTACAATTTTCCTGGGAAGGATCCCCCTTCTTTACTGGTTGTTATTCTATACCCCTAGACCTCTCAGTATTCTCAACATAGCCCTTGTATTATTCCTGGTCACCTTGGAATTTTTCTGATTTCAGAATGCTTAGAGTTAGAAAATTCACAATAACTCCCTCCCCACCCATCAAAATATATTTTGTGCCACGCCCCTGCATTTAGTTCCCTGTTAATATTTCAATCATAGCTCCATAGTTATACAATATCCTTTGTGTAGTTTCACTTACAGCAATAAAGATGACATCTTTTGGGGCCCACCAAAATAATATTAACTTTTAAATATGCATTTAATAACTAGTGGTAACCAATTTGTAAATTTATTTCCTAGTAAAATATAAACCATTAATGCTTTGTAAGGTTTTTATCTACTAAGCCTTCAGTCACAAACCTCATGGGTTTCTCATCCCACACAAATTAATATAATTAACTAGGTAAAAAGTTATGTCCTCAAAGAGTGGTATATGTGCATAAAGGCAACTTTTGTTGCTTTACGGACATTGGCTATAACAGGCAACTCTTGCTGCTTTAAGGATATTCGCTGTAACAGGCAACTCTTGCTGCTTTACGGAAATTTGCTATAACAGGCAAATCTTGCTACTTTACAGACATTTGCTATAACAGGCAACTCTCACTGCTTTACAAACATTTGCTATAACAGGCAACTCTCACTGCTTTACAAACATTTGCTATAACAGGCAACTCTTGCTGCTTTACGGAAATTTGCTATAACAGGCAACTCTTGCTGCTTTACAGACATTTGCTATAACAGTCAACTCTCGCTGCTTCAAAGAAATTTGCTATAACAGGCAACGCTTGCTGCTTTACAGACATTTACTATAACAGGAAACATAATTTCTTAAAGTCGCCAATAGACCAGAGTTCCTCATAAAACAAAATGCCAGAGGTACAGAACAGGGAACACTTGTATTTGCGACTGGAAAATCAATGGGATGGCCAAGTTACCCTGGCCCTGTTTACGTACAATAAACCATAACGACTATATACATTATAATGAAACGTATTGTACAAATCAGCATTTCTCAAACTGTGTTACAAGTACCAATAGTGGTATGTACAATTATTACTGCTGATATGCCAGAAACAAAACAAACAAATTGAAGTTGTAAAAAAAGATAAGGCCTCATCAAATCTTATAAATATATTACTACCATGTTTAACCAAAAGGAAAAAATATTTAAACAGTAGTTTGAGGGGTGGCAACACTGATTAAAGCTAAGACAGCTGGCGCAGCCATGTGATCTTGTACTGAACACGCTAACAGAAATATGCCAGCAAGTGCCGGTCTAGTCATTACGCCGTTGTTATTAAAGACACTATTATCCTGAGGGTACACAAAATTACCATACGGAAACTATTGGGGCAGTAGTATGCCATTCAAAAAATTTAGGAACCGCTGGTATGGACCGTTAAATGTCAAGCACATGGCTTTAATGCTTTAAAACTACTGCTAAAGTTTAGGATTCTTATCGATGAAGCTCGTGAATGCACACAACAAACAATGCCTTGAAACGAGACTTGTTCATAAACCTAGAGTTAACTGTATCAAGTTTGGTTCAAATTGATTTAAATACCGTGTTTCAACATTTTGGCTCTTACTCTTTTCGAAAAACCATATTTCACTTCCTGCCTTAAGGTGGTATTTACCGCAAGTATATGTGGGACAGCACGCTCCTTCCTTGCTCTGTACAGGCATGCAGTTAGTATGGTGTGGTGGGGGTGGCGGACAGTTCAGGAGAACACAGTGGATAATACTGCTCACGCAACGGCAGCTCTGCTGGCAAGGAGTTGCCGGCGGGATTGACGAGTTGTTCTTGTACGTCACCTCATCAACCAAACAGCTACCTACAAATTCACAGTTACAAAATAATCAGTTAGAAACAGAAACATATACTCAGAGTCTTTCGGGTATCTTAAGTTTGAGGTTCCGTTGTCAAAAGAAAACAAATGTTAGTAATCTAGTGGTATGCTGGGATATGTGAAGCGGGGTTTGTTGATTGATGTGTTTCAAAAAATTGATCCCTTCTCCCACCCCTTTGTGTTTCTACAAATAGAACCATAAGTTACAACTTCAGTTAGGTTTACATATTAACTCCCATGTTGAATGTGTTTGCTTTATTTACAGAGTCTGTTCCTAGTGTTCAGTCATTGTATCAAGTAGAGTCACTAGTTTATAGTAAGTTATGTTTGTTCTATTTAGTGTGTAGTGGAGTCCTTCTGAATGTTCTTTAGATAAAAACTTATTTTCTCTGCTAATTGTTTCCCTGTTATTCATATAAAGTCCGAATTTCCAGTAGTATGAGGGAGTCTCAATCACATCCACATAGAAATATCAATAATCTACTGTAGTTCAATACAACAAATTAACAAGCATCTCAATTGAATTTTATAATAAGAAAAATAATATATTCATTTGACTTATTGGATTAAGAACTTGTTTCAAATATTAAAGTGAAACTGTGGCATTTAAGTATTTTATAGATGAAATAGAAAGATGAAAAAGTGAGTGTGAATATTTACCTTCTCCAGGAACCACTCCATGTGGGGGGCTAGAGGTAATGTGGGTGATGCCCGTTGGACCATACAAAGGCAATTCTGTTGTTTGTGATGGTCGAGGATAGAAATAACCACTGGTTGTAATGGCTCCTCCAGAAACAATCTCATGGAGAGGGACATGAGTGGAGGTGAAATATTCATCTGCATTCAGTGTTTCAGAATAGAGCTCTTGACCTTCGTGTTGTGTTACACCTGGTTGTTCTTCCTTTGGTGTTTCAGTATAGACCTCTTGACCTTCGTGTTGTGTTACACCTGGTTGTTCTTCCTTTGGTGTTTCAGTATAGACCTCTTGACCTTCGTGTTGTGTTACACCTGGTTGTTCTTCCTTTGGTGTTTCAGTATAGACCTCTTGTCCTTCGTGTTGTGTTACACCTGGTTGTTCTTCCTTTGGTGTTTCAGTATAGACCTCTTGACCTTCGTGTTGTGTTACACCTGGCTTCTCTTCCTTTGGTGTTTCAGTATAGACCTCTTGTCCTTCGTGTTGTGTTGCACCTGGCTGTTTTTCCTTTGGTGTTTCAGTATAGACCTCTTGACCTTCGTGTTGTGTTACACCTGGTTGTTCTTCCTTTGGTGTTTTAGTATAGACCTCTTGACCTTCTCGTTGTGTTACACCTGGCTTCTCTTCCTTGGGTGTCTCAGTATAGACCTCTTGACCTTCGTGTTGTGTTACACCTGGCTGTTCTTCCTTTGGTGTTTCAGTCAAGACCTCTTGTCCTTCGTGTTGTGTTACAACTGGCTTCTCTTCCTTTGGTGTTTCAGTATGTATCTCTTGACCTTCGTGTTGTATTACAGCTGGCTTCTCTTCCTTTGGTATCTCAGTATAGACCTCTTGACCTTCGTGTTGTGTTACACCTGGCTGTTCTTCCTTTGGTGTTTCAGTATGTACCTCTTGACCTTCGTGTTGTGTTACACCTGGCTTCTCTTCCTTTGGTGTTTCAGTATAGACCTCTTGACCTTCGTGTTTTGTTACACCTGGGTGTTCTTCCTTTGGTGTTTCAGTATAGACCTCTTGACCTTCGTGTTGTGTTACACCTGGGTGTTCTTCCTTTGGTGTTTCAGTATAGACCTCTTGACCTTCGTGTTGTGTTACACCTGGCTGTTCTTCCTTTGGTGTCTCAGTATAGACCTCTTGACCTTCGTGTTGTGTTACACCTGGCTGTTCTTCCTTTGGTGTTTCAGTATAGACCTCTTGACCTTCATGTTTTGTTACACCTGGGTGTTCTTCCTTTGGTGTTTCAGTATAGACCTCTTGACCTTCGTGTTTTGTTACACCTGGGTGTTCTTCCTTTGGTGTTTCAGTATAGACCTCTTGACCTTCGTGTTGTGTTACACCTGGCTGTTCTTCCTTTGGTGTTTCAGTATAGACCTCTTGACCTTCATGTTTTGTTACACCTGGGTGTTCTTCCTTTGGTGTTTCAGTATAGACCTCTTGACCTTCGTGTTGTGTTACACCTGGCTGTTCTTCCTTTGGTGTTTCAGTATAGACCTCTTGACCTTCATGTTTTGTTACACCTGGGTGTTCTTCCTTTGGTGTTTCAGTATAGACCTCTTGACCTTCGTGTTGTGTTACACCTGGCTGTTCTTCCTTTGGTGTCTCAGTATAGACCTCTTGACCTTCGTGTTGTGTTACACCTGGCTTTTCTTCCTTTGGTGTCTCAGTATAGACCTCTTGACCTTCGTGTTGTGTTACACCTGGCTGTTCTTTCTTTGGTGTTTCAGTATAGACCTCTTGACCTTCGTGTTGTTTTACACCTGGATGTCCTTCCTTTGGTGTTTCAGTATAGACCTCTTGTCCTTCGTGTTGTGTTGCACTTGGCTGTTTTTCCTTTGGGGTTTCAGTATAGAACTCTTGACCTTCGTGTTGTGTTACACCTGGCTTCTCTTCCTTTGGTGTTTCAGTACTGACCTCTTGACCTTCGTGTTGAGTTACACCTGGATGTTCTTCCTTTGGTGTTTCAGTATGTATCTCTTGACCTTCGTGTTGTATTACAGCTGGCTTCTCTTCCTTTGGTATCTCAGTATAGACCTCTTGACCTTCGTGTTGTGTTACACCTGGCTGTTCTTCCTTTGGTGTTTCAGTATAGACCTCTTGATCTTCGTGTTGTGTTACAACTGGCTTCCCTTCCTTTGGTGTTTCAGTACTGACCTCTTGACCTTCGTGTTGAGTTACACCTGGATGTTCTTCCTTTGGTGTCTCCGTATAGACCTCTTGTCCTTCGTGTTGTGTTACAACTGGCTTCTCTTCCTTTGGTGTTTCAGTATAGACCTCTTGACCTTCCTGTTGTGTTACACTTGGCTTCTCTTCCTTTGGTGTTTCAGTATAGACCTCATGACCGTCTTGATGTGTTACAACTGGATGATCTCCCTTTGGTGTTTCAGTATGTACCTCTTGACCTTCGTGCTGTGTTACACCTGGCTGTTCTTCCTTTGGTGTTTCAGTATAGACCTCTTGATCTTCGTGTTGTGTTACACCTGGCTGTTCTTCCTTGGGTGTTTCAGTATAGAACTCTTGACCTTCATGTTGTGTTACACCTGGTTGTTCTTCCTTTGGTGTTTCAGTATAGATCTCTTGACCTTCGTGTTGTGTTACACCTGGCTGTTCTTCCTTGGGTGTTTCAGTATAGATCTCTTGACCTTCGTGTTGTGTTACACCTGGATGTTCTTCCTTTGGTGTTTCAGTATAGACCTGTTGACCTTCGTGTTGTGTTACACCTGGATGTCCTTCCTTTGGTGATTCAGTATAGACCTCTTGACCTTCGTGTTGTGTTACACCTGGCTTCTCTTCCTTGGGTGTTTCAGTATGTACCTCTTGACCTTCGTGTTGTGTTACACCTGGCTGTTCTTCCTTTGGTGTTTCAGTATAGACCTCTTGACCTTCGTGTTGTGTTACACCTGGCTGTTCTTCCTTTGGTGTCTCAGTATAGACCTCTTGACCTTCGTGTTGTGTTACACCTGGCTGTTCTTCCTTTGGTGTCTCAGTATAGACCTCTTGACCTTCGTGTTGTGTTACACCTGGCTGTTCTTCCTTTGGTGTTTCAGTATAGACCTCTTGACCTTCGTGTTGTGTTACACCTGGCTTCTCTTCCTTTGGTGTCTCAGTATAGACCTCTTGACCTTCGTGTTGTGTTACACCTGGCTGTTCTTCCTTTGGTGTCTCAGTATAGACCTCTTGACCTTCGTGTTGTGTTACACCTGGCTGTTCTTCCTTTGGTGTTTCAGTATAGACCTCTTGACCTTCGTGTTGTGTTACACCTGGCTTTTCTTCCTTGGGTGTTTCAGTATAGACCTCTTGACCTTCATGTTTTGTTACACCTGGCTTTTCTTCCTTTGGTGTTTCAGTATATACCTCTTGACCTTCGTGTTGTGTTACACCTGGCTGTTCTTCCTTTGGTGTTTCAGTATAGACCTCTTGACCTTCATGTTGTGTTACACCTGGCTGTTCTTCCCTTGGTGTTTCAGTATGTACCTCTTGACCTTCGTGTTGTGTTACACTTGGTTTCTCTTCCTTGGGTGTTTCAGTATAGATCTCCTGACCTTCATGTTGTGTTACACCTGGCTTCTCTTCCTTTGGTGTTTCAGTATAGATCTCTTGGCCTTCGTGTTGTGTTACACCTGGCTTCTCTTCCTTTGGTGTTTCAGTATGTACCTCATGACCTTCGTGTTGTGTTACACCTGGCTGTTCTTCCTTTGGTGTTTCAGTATAGACCTCTTGACCTTCATGTTGTGTTACACCTGGCTGTTCTTCCCTTGGTGTTTCAGTATGTACCTCTTGACCTTCGTGTTGTGTTACACTTGGTTTCTCTTCCTTGGGTGTTTCAGTATAGATCTCCTGACCTTCATGTTGTGTTACACCTGGCTTCTCTTCCTTTGGTGTTTCAGTATAGATCTGTTGGCCTTCGTGTTGTGTTACACCTGGCTTCTCTTCCTTTGGTGTTTCAGTATGTACCTCTTGACCTTCGTACTGTGTTACACCTGGCTGTTCTTCCTTTGGTGTTTCAGTATGTACCTCTTGACCTTCCTGTTGTGCTAATCCTGGATGTTCTTCCTTTGGTTTCTCAGTATAGACCTCTTGACCTTCGTGTTGTGTTACACCTGGCTTCTCTTCATTTGATGTTTCAGTATAGACCTCTTGACCTTCTTGTTTTGTTACACCTAGGTGTTCTACCTTAGGTGCTTCTGTATAGACCTGTTGACCTGCCTGTTGAATTACAGATTCCTGTTTTTTATCGTCTTCAGTAACATCTTTATGTTGTTGTGTAGTTGTGTCTGTTAATGTCCCTTGTTTTTCTTTTATCGGGGCTTCTGTTAATTCTTCTTTTTCTTGTGACATTATCTCAAGTGGTAGTGTTCCATTTTCTGAAACATTTAAATATACGCACTATTAAGACTTTTCTTATAATATAATTTTTTATTTGATTTTCCTTCTCAAATTTTTTTTTTGCCAGTGTTTTTACATATTAAAATATATTTTACAGCTACATTGAATCATTTTTGGAATCAACTATAAAGTTGTTCAATCATAAACACTTAATTTTAATTTCAAATTATGAATTATTTAAATTTTCTGCTTGTATCATATCTTTAATAATAATAATTTAAGTAATCAAAGTCATACCTAAAAAAAAAGTAAATCTTTGTTCCAAACAATCATCTCATAATAAAAGTAAATCTTTGTTATCAAACAGCTATATCTCATAAACAAGTCAATACTATTTATCAAACAGTCATATCTAAAAAAAAAAAATCAACATTTGTTATCAAAGAGTTATATCACATAATTAAAAGTAAATCTTAGTTATCAAATAGCCATATCTCATAAACAAGTCAATCTTAGTTATCAAACAGTCACATCTCATAATACAAGTTAATCCAGGTTATCAAAAAGTCATGAGCTATTTCATAAAACACGTCAATCTTGATTATAAAACAGTCATATCTCATTAAAAAAAAGGTCAATCAAGGTTATCAAACAGTCATAATTCATAAAACAAGTCAATCCAAGTTATCAAAATTCATATCTCATAGATAAAGTCAATCTAGGTTATCAATCATAATTCAAAAAAACAAGTCAATCTATGTTATCAAAGAGTCATATATCATAAAACAAGTCAATCAAGGCTATCAAACATTCATAGCTCATAAAATAAGTCATTTTTCCAGTAATATTAATTTAGTTTGCTTTTATCTAATAATGAAAGCTCTATATTTTATAAGTTTACTGTGTTGAATAGTCAAAATTTTTAAACATAAAAAAATCATGCAAAGCTTAAAATCTTTACTATTTTAATGAGCTAGTAGAATATATTTAACTAATGAAGATACATACCCAAATCTTAGTTTACATATTGAGAGCACCCATAGCCCCCTGCCAACAACCATTCTCCAAAGAACACATGCAGTTTAAACCATTCTTTAGGACAAGGGCTCACATTTCAGATACTAGTTTCAGTTCCAGATTGTTTCTTGGATAATATAATTTATAGTGTATAAGTGTGGACGGTTCTAATTAGGGCCAAGATTTACAAGATACAAACTTTCTCCCTGCTTCCACCTTTCACCTCAATCACGCTTCCAACATATTTTACGTTTTGTACTTTTCCCAGCTCTACTCCATCCAACTTTATATCTTAACTAGACCTTACCCTCTTCCTTGTCATTAACATCACTTCACACTTTGCCATGCTAAATTTCATCCCACACTCTTTAACTTCCTCACATTCCATTCTTGTAGTTGTTCCTGTATTGAGTGTCAACAAATGGTTTTAAATGTGTATTATAATGGGTTGAGAAACAGTTGTTTAAATAATTCCTAATTTTATCACCTAATCAATATCAGGTGTGGGGTACTTTATTCAATAATATTATCTAACTTGTCGAGTAAAAATTATGGCTATATTAAAATAATTTCAAGCTACTTGCTTTGTCTACAAAGAAAATATAAGTTTAGTAAATTTGATAAAAAATTGATATAATTATTTTTAATTTTTTAAAAAACCACAACTATAAAATGGGATTAAAAATAGATTTGAGTTGATAATTAATTTAGTTAAATGGTTTGTTTGTAGGTATCTATATTTTTTAAATAACCATTTGTATAGTTGTTTGCTATTTTATAAACACGATTACAAAATGGAATTTAAAACAAACTTGATTTTATAACTAATCTAGATAAATGGTTCAGTTATATCTCTTTTAAATAACCCATTTATAAAGTTAAGACAAGTCTTAACGTCATAACTAATGAATTAATTCAATGAGAGTTGCTAATATTTTTTATTAATACCGTAATATATTAGCTATGGGTAATTCATTTGACTTTCGATAGAAGGGCAGAAAGTTTATAAGTCCAATAGAGTTCCTGATTTCTAAATAAAATAATTGGATTTTGTTAAGTAAAAAAGTTGAATTTCTGTATAAAAAATTTGTAAATAAATTAAATTTCATTTTGGTTGAAAATGCTAACAGATCCATTCTTATTTAACTGTTAAAATGAAACAAATAGAAAGAAGAAAAAAAACTAAAGCCAAAATTGTTGGAAACCAAACCAAATTTAGGAGGTTAAGTCTATCATATGGTGATGAAATATAATACAGAGTGGTCAAAACTAATTACTAAAAAGGGCAGACTTTCTTAGTATTAATTCAATCAATGGCTTATTCACAATTTTAAATTACATTTAATCTATTAACTAATTAATTAATAATTAATTAGGTTAGGAAATATAATAAAATACATCATTCTAGCTGACAAGCTGTTAATATTGGACAACAAATTGAAAACGGGAATTTTATATGTGTACAGACTCATCTTATTCAAGTTTTATTTTCAGAGGAAATTATTTTTAACTCTAATTTTTAATGATCACTCTATATTAACTTTCAAATCCCAATTGTTGGCCCAAGATAAAGTTTAAAATAATAATTTGAGATCTGTAATAGGACAATGAAGATTCTCACAGAAGAAACATTGAAAATAATACATTTTGGTTAATAATTAATAAACAGAAATGAAAGTAGAGGAGAAGATTTGTTGTGTTAATGTCTTTGGTTATGTTTATATTTTTGAAATGTTTGTAAAACAATAGTTTTGAAAAAGCTTTTCTATGCAGTTTGAGAAAAAAAAATCAAGCATAGGCTACACTAGGAGTCGTTAAAAAGAAAACTCTCACAAAAATAAAAACTATTGTTAAAAAGATTAATTTTAAGGCAGCAATTTCTAATATTGTTTTCGTGCTCAATATTTCAGCAAAGGGAAGTAAGCTTTTTTTTTTTTTACATAAAAACAAAAGATTGTTCCTTAAGACAATCAATTACCATTTGCATCATTTTCGTGTTTGCGATCCTGCCTCAAGGTGGTATTGGTTCCTTCGAACAGATCACTCTCTGAAATGACAAAGTGCGAGGTCTTTCTCAGACTCCACAACACAAAACATGCCCTTGCTTTGCCAACACGGCCGCCCAGATGGGGGGTAAGGGGGCTTGCGTTTCCGGAGGTAAATATATAGCCTATAGTTCACATCCTAGTTCTATAGATGTTGAGATTAAAAGTGTCCAAAAGCCAGGTGAAGTGTTTATTATTGTTTCCTATGTCTTGCCCTATTAACTTAATATGTGTGCAGGGTTGTGGTGTCGGAGTCGAAGCCTTGGCGAATCGATTCCACAGCCCTTTATGTGTGTAATAATTGTGAGGCCTAAGCAATGATTATTTAGATTAATGACATACGAATTTCAATTAAATTACTATTTTGTTAATAATTAATAGTTCGCTATTTCACTATATAGCTCATGTATGAATGTTTAAGTATTTTAAAAGAATACCCTGGGCTTTGGTATAAAGTAACAATATAATGCATTATTTATCAATTTATTATGGAAATAGATCGAATGATCAATGTTCTTGAGGAATATCACTTTATAATCCAAATTTTATTTGATAATTAATTCTCCCTCTCAACTTCCCACAAGATACTTTGGTTTGGATCCCAGAGGTGTTGAAATTAATTATCATTAAGTGTGAATGATTTTCAAAAGAATATAATCGTGGTCCTCCTTATAACACCACTTGTTTATAAAATGATTTTGTTTATATATTTAGATACAATTAGTATTAGATGCAAGAGTAGTACCGATATCTTGTCAGACAAAATACAAACCATTTCAAACACTCGTATTATTGCTCAAGACTAACAAGTGACAACCCTGCACTGTAGGCTGTCTTCTAGTCTGTGAGAAATGTAATATTGACTCAGAAGATAGAAAACAATGCATTGTAAACTACATTATCTACGACACGTTCTTTCAGTTTCATTGAGTAACAATTGTTAACCTCAAAACTACTTTACAGATTAGGTACCGCAAGTGTGTCAAATTTGGTTTTCCCCCACCCACACCCCCCATTACTCATTCTTTCCATCTATCTTAAGAAAAATTCTACAGGTACCCATGGTCACTAGAAAAATCGGTTGGTTAAGACTACAAAATATGTTGTTGTTGTTTCCAAACGTTCTAATTAGTTGAAATGCAAAAAGTAGCAAAAAAGTTACATTTTAATAACCAACTATTGAACATACACAATAGGAGTAACTTATATATTTTTTACTCAAATCTGTTTGAGTGTATTATTTGGGCTTTTTAATTTAATTACTATATTGAACACCTTATAGCTGCCTAATATCAATGGTTTAAACATGATTTAAATGTAGACTATAGAATTTAAAACTATTCAACACCAATTATAGTTCAGTTAAGTTAGTGTTACTCATTTTAAAATATCAGTCAACTAGAAATTATTTATTTACTTGGTGGTTTCATGTTGTACTGCCAAGTTAAGGTTTTGTTCCTTCTGTTTAAACGTCGCCCAACTGACTGATGGGTTCTTGAATGAATGGCAGATAACCTCAGGAGGAATTAAAGTTCACCTCTCAAAATCTCAGAATATGACACCTTTTTTGGTCTGTGTGTTTATGTGTATTTTTGTTGGAAAATTTATCCGATTTTATTTGAAAATGTTGTTGGTAAAGACGTGTTTATATATTAAGTACTAATCACACATCCATTGAAAGTAAGTAAGAAATATATACCCACACTGATCAAACAAAATATATTTGTGTCTTAATATTTTGTGAATAAGTAAATGTTGTCAAAATATATTCTAGCACTGTGTTTAATATTTTAAAGAATAGACAAGATAAGACCAGAATCGCAGTACACAAATGGTATACATACACAACACAGGGTCTATATACACAATACAGGATTTATATACACAATGCATGCACTATTAACATCAAATTGCACATTTAATACACGCATGTTATTTCAATAATATATAATAAATGCATCGCACACAGTATCGTCACACCTGCGTATTCAATCTATACAGTGGAGGGAGGCCCTACTCTTTTGGAAGTGATTGTACCTAAATAATATGTGTGTATATAGTAATGTTGAAGAAATATTACCAGTAGTAGTAGGTATTTTGCTTTTCAGACATTTCCACATTACTTTCAAACAAATTGAGTACTAATGGGTATTTTTAAAAGAATTTACTATATAAGTGTTTAAATTAAATTACTTCCTTTTTGTATGATATATCATCATCGTCAGCAAAATTATTGAATCCATCCATTATTGAATTCATGTTAATATTAAGCAAGACATTGCTTAGACATTTTTTTTTTATAGCTCAGAATATGTGGAAAGCAAACACAATAATACTATTTCATTTGTTTAACAATGAGGTGACCCAGTGGAATAGATAGGTTTATAATAATGGAAGTTGATAGTAAATGAATAAAAATAAATGTAATAATTGATCGTAATAAGAGTAACTAAGAAAGCCCACCAAGGTAAAGAAGTAAAATATGTAAAGAATCTAATGCACAAAGGTGACATCTTCTTTCTTTCTTCTGTCTTCTATAATAATAGTATTAGTCACACACATGGGAATTCAAAAATGGAGTAATCCATTGTTTGTGTAAAGTGTATTCCCTCTTTTTATTTGATAAAGGTAACAATGCCGGTATATTACTCTATTTGGGTTAAAATTTGTGTGTGACTACTTCTACTAGGGTGACCTGGTGGTCTAGGGGTAAGGTGTCAGATTTCTGTGCTGGGGGCCCGGGGTTCAATCCTCGGTCCCGGCACAGATTTATCTGATTGCCAAACCCTTCCTTCACCTCTGACAAGACTTGGATTAATCACAACTTGTGAATGTGAGGAATGCCAGGCCTCCACCGTGGTTCGGATTCCACGTTAAACTGTAGGTCCTCCATTTCATCTCACAATCACCCTACCATTGCACATTAGCGTAAGTGCGTATAACCCAAATGGGTAGTAAGACGCGATGCTAATAATAAATACTTCTACTATAAAAGATAGAAGATAGAAACAAGATGTCACCTTTGTCCAATGTATTCTTCCCACATTTTTCTTCTTACCCTTGGTTAGCTTTCTTCATTAAATTTACACTTATTAGTTTATCTTTATCACTGTCCATTACTATAAAGTTATTTATTCCATTTGTTAGTAACGGTTAAAAAAAATTTAACAAAGGAGGAAGATATTTAAAATTGTCTTTTAGTGAGAATCATGGAGAAACAAAAAACCTTTGGGGGCAGAGGGAGTGTTGTGATTGATCCCAAACAGTGTCGCACCCAAGGGGAAACAAGAGGACATCAGCCCCTGGTTCCCCAAAAACCACTAAATGTTTTAAGAAAATCTTATAACATATGTAAGATATGTCGAATACATAGGACATTTTTTAATACCAGGCTTACAATATTACATTAAAAATTATAAGTGCCCCTAAATTTTCCAATTGGTAAAAAGTGTATAGATAATAGCTTCAATACATTCGCACGCCCACCCCCTCCAATTGGAATATCTAGGTGTGCCACTAATACCATTGAGTATTCTGGTTAAACTGTCAGAAGAAAAAATACCTGTGAACCCAAATTTTGGTTTATTAGTTTAACGAGAGCCTTAATAAAATAATATAGCAATAAAAAAAGATTTTTTTTAAAATTTTCTTTCAAAATCCTGGGTGAAAGATTATTTATTATCGCAGTGATAATTTTGAAAATTTATTTATTTATTTTTTTACTAAAACAACCCACCTCAGATCTGCGATTGGCAAGAGCGCGATCTATTAAATTACTTGACATTAGTCAGCATGGGGGAGAAATATAATTATATCCTAACACATATTTACCTTGAAAGGTGGCGGAAACTATTTTCCCGATATAGTCCAACATCTATGCTCAGTCGGTAGCGAGTTTACCTATTAAGCTAAAGGCCCAAATCCCTGCATGGTCGAAAAATGTACCATTGGTGGGGTTTCCCCTTTCACAGCTATGAATTAACAGACGAGAGGGCTTGGTGTTGTGTCTGGTCTAGATTTAAGTTAGTTTATAAGTTGTGTGCTGTTGATAATCAGTCTGTTTAGAAAGTGCACGTTAAATACCTCAAATAAAATATCCCAATAAACTAACAAGGGTGGTTTTATTTACAGGGGGCCATGGAAGAAACATCGCAAGTTCCGGAAGAATTTAGCCAATACAGCGACCATGCTCTGCACCTCAAGTACCCCCAGACGCATGCTCCCGGTACTTACCACATTGATACTGCACCGGGCAGCACTGGTCCTCTGTGGGGGGCAGCGCTGTGCAGTTCTTGCCCTCCTTCTCGAGAGGAGTGCCACACTCCTGGACTGCACACACAATGTCTCCGCGCATGCAGTAGCAGTGTTCGCAAGGCAGCTTGGTTGGGATGAGGGCTCCGTCAGCGAACGTCTCCTGGTTGTGTTGGCAATCGAGGGGCCCCGCGGTGGTGGTTGTCAGTATCAGACCGGGGGTGGTAGGTCGGTATGTGGTCTCTGGTTGCTGTGTGGTCTGCAGTTGCTCTTCGCAATCTACCGGTGAAATAACAATAAAACACTTTCATCCAATGGGTGGAACTATCGCTGAACTACAGTAATATTTAGTAAATTAATGAAATGATACATAGACATCTAATTAATTATCTCTCTGGCCTTGAGGAACTGGAAAGTTCATGGCTCTCATAACGTAAACTCACTATTCAACACTATCCTGAGACACAACCTTCTTCGAAACATTCTTTATAGATCCTTGTATGGATGATATGGGTTTTTAGTCCAGTAAAATTTCATTTTTGGCTCTGGGAAAAATCGGAAAGTTATGATTTTATGGCCATCCTGTATTATTATGATATGATTTTTTTTTAACTGGTGTTGAGATACGCCGAGAAATATATTTGCGGTTAAGAGGGCTGAGCTAACAAGAGAACAAAGAATGTTACATAATTAAGAAATTCGTGATTTGTATGCATCCCCAAACATATTAAGGATAATCTAGGCAAATAGGATGAGGTGGGATGGTCATGTGATGTGTATGGGCAGGTGTGTACACAACTTTTTTGTTGAGAAATCTGAAGATACAAGATCCCTTGGGAGACCGAGATGTCAATGAGAGATGTCAATGAGAATATGAGAATGTTAAAAAATTATTTAAATAACACTTAATTTGTTACAAATTTTTTTTAATGCACTCAAATAAATATAAATAAATAAATAAATAAATATATATATATATATATATATATATATATATATATATATATATATATATACAGACTTTGATAAAACAATGTTATAATAGGATGTAGTTAAGAAAGTTCTCCTCCCTAGATAGCTAACAGTACCATTTTCCTTGATTGATTACAAAATCCCCTATCAGGCAAAGGGTGAAAATATCAACCAGCCTGTCTCTCGTTGTTTAGACAGTTAAGTGCAGCCCCACCAAGAACATGTTATTAAATGAATACAACATTTAAACATCCCTAGCCATTCCTTGATTATCTTATTGGATATTTGGGGCACCTTTTAGGTTAACATTGATAACATTCTACTATTTTATTATTGTTATTTTATAATTGTTGATTATAATTCATGGTGTCTACTCAACTTGACCAATGAAATTCCCGACTTTTTTCCTGATTTCTCCTGATCATTTCCTAAAATTCTCGACTCAAATGTATGTCACACCCCCTCTCCCCCTCACATTTTTGTATTAATTTTTTTTATGAATAATAATAATAATTTTTAAAATATAAATAAACATTTTGTTTTATTTGTATTAAAATAGTCTACTAGGAATTAGAAAATTATAACATATATTATACAGCTACAACAAAAAAGAGTTTGAATCCCATTATAATTTACAGTCCTAATGATTTTTATAGTTAATATTTTGAGTAGAACATTTTCCCATTTTTTTGTTGTTGTTTTTTAATCTATCTAATTCTCAACTTATTCCTGTTTTTTCCCGACCACTTCAAATTCCCAGCTAGTTCCTGTTTTTCTGGATTTTCTTGGATGGTAGACACATTGTATATATATCAAAACTCAAAAGTGAGATCACACGACTTGACGTATGAATACTATGTGAAAGTATATCTGGTAGTTTTTTTCAAGTTGATTGATATGTCCACCTGCTAGAGAATGAGGGTGTGTAGACTCAGCTTTGAGTAGAGGATGGTACTTACTGCAGTCATAGCGTACGGGACAACACACTCCCTCCTCATACACAGGGGCACACCCTTCCACGTGCAAGGTACACTCCTGCATGACACAGGCAGTCATGTTGCGGATACAGTAGCACAGCTCGCAAGGCTTGTTCGGGTCACTCGGCACCTGTACCAACATGACAAACATTAGTCTCAACACGGTACCAACATAAACACTAGCCCCAACAAGGTACCAACATAACAAACACTAGCCCCAACAAGGTACCAACATAACAAACACTAGTCTCAACAAGGTACCAACATAACAAACATTAGTCTCAACAAGGTAGCATGGTACTGAGGGTGGTTTTCCACTCTTTCTCCACACAAATGTGGGTACAATTCCTCTAACTTCAACCTTTTTCATCCATAATACATTATAGTTATTAGTACATAAGTATATAACCCAAACAGGGAGTAAGAAGCAGTAATAAAAAAAATATCAGTACTCTTGGAGGTTTATATAGTTTTTTTTATCACCACGTCTCACTTTAGGTTGTACACAAATTTACTAATTATTTTAATGAGTCAGGTATTTAGGAAGGTAAATTTAGAGTAAGTGTGGTCATATTTAAGTTGAAAAACGTGGAAAACTGTTTAGGAAGAAACCCTCAGTACACCCGATCGAGATTTGAACCCCGACCTCCCTGTCATCGGCAGTCTAGTCTGTTGAAAGAGTGGCGCCGTAGACCATGCAGCCACCAAAGTTGTTTATATAGCTGAATGCAGGGTGAGCATTGACCTGTGTTCCATCTGTGTAGAACTCTCCCTCGATGGTGCAACCATAGTTGTCGAGATGTCCTAGGGAGCAATTGGTGGTGTGTTGGTGGGAAATGGCGGTGGTGCTCTGAGACTGAGGGGTGGACATGGTGGTACTGCTCGTCACCACTTCCACAGGAACTGGAACACAAGTAACATTCGTAGGGAAATTAATCTAAAAACAATGTTGAGTGTTTGATTGCGAGTAGAGAAGTAGTGAATGTTCACAATTTCATTTTAGTTAATTCTAACGATCTGTATCAACTATCAAATAATAATAAATAATTGGAGTCAAACAATTTAGTTCAGTTGGTAGCGTGCCAGCTTTCTGAGTCCCAAGTTCTATTCTTGGAATGGTAATTTTTTTTTTTTAAATTGGTGAGATGCTTGTTTCCCCTTTCCCAATAATATATTAACTGTAAGGGGGCTGGGTGTTGTGTATAGTCTAGCGTTAACTTAGTCTATAATTCATGTGATATAATCAGTCGATTTAGAAAATTGCACATTGAATACCTCAAATAATAAAATAAAAAAATATCGGAATTTTACAACGATGGACCTTTAGCCATAAGTAATCCATTCGCCATTATGTTTGTAAAATAATAGCTTCAAGAACTTCGACTTAGCTTCAAATATATTCAGCTTCAGCTTCAATTCTAATAAAATTCTAAATTCGACAACTACAATTCTTCCCCAATAAAAATATTTAAAGTTAAAATATACATTTATGTTAAATTTTTTGTAATTTTTTGGCCCAATGTACATCACAAATTAATGTTCACATGATAAAAGCTTTATGTGAATCGTGTTTGCAATATAACATTTTGTTAGTAAAATCTAATATCTAAATTCTTATAGATATGCAACATATTATGTATATATATATTTTTTTGTGTTAAGCATTTTATTTAAAAATTCAATCTTGATTAAGCTTCGGGAATAACTTTTTATTTGTCGGTTCAAATATGCTAGGATAAAAACTAATTCCAAAGATATTCAAGAAAGAAAAAATAATATTTTATATATTTCCCTAACCAACTTATTCTGATAAATGTTATTCAAGAACATAACTAAATGAGTGTGTGAGTTTGAAATCTTCCTGTCCAATCACGGCCCTCAATGGGGCTGACCTCCAAACCATCAACTTGTCTGAAGATCAAGTTCATTTGCTCATAGTCTGGCTGGCCTTGTGAGCTTGTCAAAACAAGCTTTCAAGGAGAACATCCATTAGGAAATGAAAATAAGTTTATTACCTTATTATGAGACAAAAGAGGTTTTAGGAAGTTAATTTGCATCCACACTTGTCCATGTGGCAATGCAGCAATTACAACCTTTATATTAAACACATTATTGCATTCATAAAATGTATAAACCACACAATTTTAAAAACCTGCAAATATTTAAAGTAAATTATCATTTTAGATAGTTTTGATCTAAGCAATTTGCTCAATCTAAAATGGTTATAGTGTATTTATTCCTTTTGTGTTAATAATGAAACATGATAAAAATAAAGAAAAAGAAAAAATAAACTAAAGAGTAAATTGAAAATGGAGTAGGCTAATTTAGTATTTGTTTAAAATGTATGTCCTCTTCTCTTTTTGATTGATAAAGGCACCGATGCCAAAATATTACTCTATTTGTGTTTAAATGTGTAACTACTTCTACTATGCAAGACAGTAGAAAGAAAGAAAGATGTTTCATTATTTTGTGCATTCGATTCTTCCCAAATTTTCCTTCTTTCCCTAGGTGGGATTTATTCAATAAATTTTTACTCTTATTAGTTTATTTTTCCTTTATTTTTATCAATTTCCATTATTACATAATTATTTAGCTATTGGGCCACCTCATTATTAAACTAATACAATTTAATGATATTACAAGCTATCAGTTAAATTTCTAACCTAAAGGAACACTTTGGTTAAGTTTATTTAGGTTAAGTAAGGTAGAAATGCTCAGTTAAGTTAAATAATTCTGGATTGTATATGCTCACTTAAGTTTTTTTTCTGTTGATTTTAGTCTAATTATTAGGTTGCATTGTGTTAGTTTAAATAAGTTGACTTAAGTTTTTGTGAGTTAACTAAACAAATTGATTTGTTTAAGGGGCTCCAACTAGATGCCCCCAAGCTTTGAGCTTTAGCCTCTTTCACATAATATTTATTTTCCCCCTAATACTGTATGCGAACCACCTGGCACTATGGTTTGAGAACCGCTGGTTTATCTCTTCCAGAGGTTCTAGTTCAGCTCTATGTGCTTAAGACTCACCCTCAGGACATGTGATGACTGGACAACACTGGTCTGGTCTCTTCTCCACGGTGCAGTCCTGACCGATGCCCTTGGTGAAGGGGCATACCCTCAGGTAGCACATGAGCATTCTGTTGTGACACGTGCAGTTGAGACATGGTTCGTTGGTGACAATCCTGTCCCCCTCGTCGTAATGTTGGTAGTTGTAATAACAGCTGTTCCCGTCTGACAACAAACATAACAAACATTTCAGTCTGCCCTTGACCAAACCATCAAAGGTAATAAGACTAATAAAATAATATCTAGTCATGAGCCCGCCATGTGAATGTATGTTTAACATTTCGTAATAGCTGCTATCACTATCTCAATACAAGTTACATGCCTAATACATACATACCTAATCACGCCATTCTCTTATTGTACCTATAACTCAAAAAACAACAACTCCGTACATAATCCATCCTCACTAGCTTTCTCTATATTTCCCTTTCCTTGCATATTCCCTTCTCTTCAACAACATCCATAAACCGAGTCAAACATACTCTTTTATTCTTAAAACTTTTAATGTTTAGTTTTTTCACACATTCGTCTGCAACATTTAGCCACGTCTTGTTTGTCCTACCCGTTTTTTATTGATCCACACACTCTACCTTCATATATTTGCTTCTTTCACATTGACCTGTTGGATTCCCTTTCAAGCCACACTCCTTCTGCACCCATTCATCACTGACTCTGTCAATACGAGTTTTTTAACAAACATTTCTTAGATATCTCATTTGAACCACATTCTCTTTGATCTTGTGTATCTCCTGATAAACCCGCGCTTCACATCAATAAACCATTTGTTGGCATACAAGTTTCTCTACTTTTGAAAGTACAAAATCATCGCCTGCGTGTATTAATCCACATTCTAACTGCATGCAAGGTTATGACCAAGTGTGAAATAAAGAAGAACGTGTAAATTTGTCATCTCACCGACTCAACAAAGCTCCCCCTAACACTCCCCCCAACACTCCCCCCAACACTC